>JAWPHD010010565.1:0-92521 GCA_037043455.1 Cyrtodaria siliqua
ATTAAAAAATATACTGATATTCAAGAAGAGAAAATTGCACAATACCTGGCATGTTTAAACAATACCAAGGTAGGCACACTATTAACAGTTGCTGTTATTTCAGTAAAAATGCATACACTACATCTAATGATTGATAACACACAAGCAGAGATTCTGGAGATTCCATAGAATGTAGGTCAGGGAAGCTGGTTACAGTAGAAGGTAGAATACTCCAATAGGAGTGTGTTGCCATGAATCCTCATTAACCTGTGAACATCTGTTCTACAGACTCAATAACTCAAGGCAAGTACGAATGTAGGTCTGCCATAGTCATGATATTTAAAATAAATCTACATAAAGCTTGCATGTATATAAATCTGCATGAAGACAAATAAAAAAAATTATATATATACATGTATGTGAGATTCTTTCTGTTTGTTTTAGTTTATATATATTTCTTTTCTTAGATATATATTTTTGTTTGTAATGACCTGGTACCTAATTTCCATAAAATTTGGGGTTTGGGGGGGGGGGGGGGGGGGGGGGGGGGGGGGGGGGGGGAGCATACTCCACAGCAGGGGAAATGGGGCCAAATTTCGGCCCCAAAAAACGTCAGTAATGGGCCCTGGATTTTCACATCTATATATATAGGTTCCTAGTAATAAATGTGTTATATTGTGTTATTTTTATTTAAAAAACACTGATTCTCTCATTAATTTCCAAATAACTACTTACACCTTAGTATGTCACAGTGTACAATACGAGATGAATTGAACTGAATGTTGTTTTAACGGCTCATCAACACAGTATAGGTTATTTAGAGCCACCTTAGGGAGAGGGGAAGGATACATAGGAATCCGGTAACCGTGCCCTACCCGTATTATCGAATAGATTCCTATGGTTCTTTAATGTACCCGAAGGATATGGTAATGGGTCACTAGGCCCATAATGGCAACAAAAATTGGGGCATTTTGGAAGAAAAGGGGTCGTTCCAAGAAAAGTAATTTAAAAAGTAATTAAATTACTTTTATTTCTTTTCGTCTTATGTTTTAACCCTGGTCCAACATTAATGCTTCTTAGTTCTATAAAACTTTCTGGTATTATTTAAGTTCAGAAACTGTTTAATTGGAGCATCCCTTTAAAAAAATGTATTGTTCCAATTATGTTCAAAACATAACTTACAAGACATACGTTTTTCTTGGGCATAGGAACCAACATCAGTTCTTCAATCAAACCTTTTGAAAGACTCTCTAATCGTAGTCAGCCATTTTACTTTCATTTTTGATTTGTTATGATCATAAACCTATTCATAATTTTCCATTGCAGATATGTTGAGATTTGATCTTATTTTCAGTAGGTGATAAAATGTGTGTTACTCGGTTTTTATCCTTAGGTTCTATAGTAAAATAAAAATCTTTAGCAGAGTAAAAAGACGATAATTTTTTAGATTTTAATTTTGAAAGATACATATATTGAATCAATTTGCATGAATGTGCATGAACTATGCTGGGTTTTAAAAGAATCACACTGTAGATACCTTAATTATAGCACTAAACTTGGTTGAACAACAAGGATAAAGACCGAGTTTATCACCTACCAGAATGTATTTGTATGTTTTATTTCTGGTCACTGATTGGTCAGATTTGTTTGATGATGCTCTATCAAAATTATGAATCGGCAATGTGCTTTCCATTTCGTTCGATACAGCATTGGCCAATTGGGGTTCTGATGACGTTGATTTGCATTCGGCAGATTTTGGTCTTGTTTTTGTAAGAAATGAAATATATTTCATATTTCAATTGATTTGGTTGTTAAAACATATTTACTATTCAGATGCGCCATTGGCATTATGACACTGCGAATAAGATTTCTTCGGGATCATCAAGCCCATTCTGTGTTACTTTAAAGTAGAATATGGCTTACGCCCGTGCTAGGAGGTGATAGCTGTTGCATCATATAATTACCTCTCATGAACAGACTCAATACAACCGGTCTGCTACTTTCCCCTCTTTTTGTTGCTTCCAAGGGCAAGGGATCACCTTTTCACAAATTTTTATTGCAAGCGCTAACAGGACATTTTTACCCTTCTTTTCAGCGGCTTGTACAAGGTCTCATCCCGACTCACATTTCTATTAAAATCATGCAGAATTCCCCATTTTTTAAACTTACCTTGGTTCATTCCCCAATTATGGATATTTTTTCCCCAATTAAGGGCAAAAGGCCCCTTCCCAAAACTGGTAAAAAGGCCCCGACTAATAAACTGCAAGTACTTGTCTATCGAGGCAACTTTAGACTGTGGAAAACATGAATTGGGCTTTGATAATATATATAAGAATAACAGAAACTTTACCTAAACTAAGTGTCAGATTGACGTGCTGTTGTCGAGAGGTTAGCCACTCCGACCTCCGTTCCGACATAGTTTCACTTTGCCACCATGTCCAGTGGTTTTGATTATTAAAATCCGTCATGGAGTTCGGCGGGTGCATAAGTGACGGAGTACTCGCATCACACTGGTGACCACAAGATTTTCTTACACCTGTAACTCCAGTCTGCAAACAGAATTCCTGGGGGCCTGTTAATCCACAAGTGTTTGTTGCATCGACTGTCAAATTGAAAGCTGCGTTCATAAATTCTGGAACACATTTTTGCGCTCTACCTCGCGCGTCATAACACGAATTGTCATCTCCTAAACTTATATGAGGTAGATTAAAAATTAATACTAAACAGGCTAATATTTTCATATTTGTTATTAAACACACAGAATTAATTAATAAGTCTAAATTCCCAGTCCCTCTCCGTGTTCTACACACCGCCATAACTTTCCGTCACTTTGCAAAGTTTATGCCGAACTGCATCTTGGGTATGGTGCCCGGTTGGTACTCCTTAATTGTGCGCCGTCTGTACCAAAAGCAAAACAGAGAACCAACTTCGTTTATCCTAGGCCAAATGAAATTATTATATTTTCTCAGATGTCTAATATGGGTTTATTACGTCTCTGGTAATAAAAGATTCAGATCAGACAGAATTCAAAACTGTTTATAATCGCATCGGCCTACATGTAACCGCCGTAATAAACCGTAACAATAGGTGGAGCGTGTCAACACGTCCCCAAACTAAAACGTCCCTTTGCCTGTTCTTTAAAATAGATTGGTGTGGTTGGTAGAAGGGCGGATACAGGATTTGAGATTAGTGGGGACGCAACTTTTAAAAAAACAATTAACAACCAAAACAAACCCAAACAAACACATTTTTTCAGTTATGAGGCGGGAATTGGGTGGGTGAAGAGTGGGGAATGCGCAACTTAAAAACAACAACACGTTGACAACCAAAAGAACAAAGAGACAAAAACGCAATTTACGTATGAATTAGGACGGATGTCAATCAAAATGTCCCCAAGTTGATAGGTCCTCTGGTCAAAACGTCCCCAAATTGGTAAAAAACGTCCCCTTTCTGTATTTTCAAATAGTCAAAACCACAAAAATTACCCCTAAATGTTATTAGGTCTGTGAAATTAATAATATAAAACTCATGTAATATTGCAATTTATAATTTCATTTGCGATGCGCCATAGAATACAATATAAATATATATGTGTGTGCGTGCGTGCGTGCGAAACATATCACTGTAATTCATGAATTGTCATAACTTTTCAGATTTTAGAGGGGAAGGGGTGCTGCCAGGGTGCCCCCTCCACCACTTGGACCCGCTCCTGTGTAGCTATTCTTATTTCACAACATTTCGAATCAAACCGTAGGATTTCGAGGTATTACTAATTCATGACTTTTAGACAGGTCCACAGAGGAGTTGACTAATATAAATACTCATTCTTTACTCCAACTGTTGTCCAGTGGAATTCACTCACAGCTGATGTCGTGCTGCAAAAAACGCTTGAATAAATTAGGGTTCCTCTCTCTCTCTCTCTCTCTCTCTCTCTCTCTCTCTCTCTCTCTCTTTCTACCTACCTACCTACCTACCTACCTACCTACCTATCTATCTATCTATCTATCTATCTATCTATCTATCTATCTATCTATCTATCTATCTATCTATCTATCTATCTATCTATCTATCTATCTATCTATCTATCTATCTATCTGTCTGTCTGTCTGTCTGTGTCTGTCTGTCTGTCTGTCTGTCTGTCTGTCTTGTCTTGTCTGTCTGTCTGTCTGTCTATCTATTATAATACAAAATCCTGAGCGAATCAAGCTGTCAGCCGCATCCCGTCATGATCCACCATGTCAGACTGCATATGACTGTTTTAATCACGTTTATATTTTTAAGCTGTTTTTAACACATTTGCAATGTTTTTTCCTTTTACCTTTTCTTATCTACTAACTATACGCGACGCGCAGCTACCCGATTATGCCCGTGAGGGCGTGTGGCAAAGACAGTCCCCATTAAGTTAAAACGTCCTCATAAGAAACATATGTGTCAAAACGTCCCCATTATACCAGAACGTCACGTCAAAACGTCCCCATTATACCAGAACCAGTAACATGTTTTGGTATGTTGTTTTCCCAGTCTGGTATTTTTTGTTGACTGGCTTCTGGTTCCTTATTGATTTTATAAGGATGTTGTTTCCAGTGTTTGTTTAGCGTACGTTCAAAGGAATTTATTGTGGGTGCTTCAAACATTTATGGTGAGTGCTTAAAAAACTGTGTCTGGTAGTTTGTTCCCAGATTTCACGACTCTGTAAACAAGTTATTAAAATTTTCTTTCTTATATAAATTCTGGCTCTTTTCTTAACAGTTTCTTAAACGTTTTCCGTTGTAATAATTATAGTGTTATTATGTGTGAACAGTTTATATTAATATTGTTTAGAATTGTAGAAACCAGAAGCACGTCAGCCCACTTTCTTCTACATTCACGGGTAGGCATAGGTTGTCTTCAACGATTGATTGTAATGCATGTCGTGTTCATTGAGGAATTTAGTACAATATGGTATCATAGAGAACGTGCGGACCCGAACTCCCTTTCGACTTGAAACAGGTTAATTCTTAAAATCATACTTTTTATACAGCTAACCCCTCTTTACTTCCTCCGAGACCAAGATTTTCGCTGCGTAATTTGTAATCGGGAATCCAAGAATTCCATAACAAATTAGGTTTAGTTCCTGCTGATAAAGTACCTAGTAAGGTTATTATTGCTTTTCGTCTACATTACGTCATTGTTTTATCTGTGTAACTCGAGCAGCACGAATTCTACTGAGGATGATGTTTCCACGTGCATAACGCAGTGCTCCGCTTTCAAGGCTAGCGTAGGCAAAATAAACGTCCAAGCATGTACTGCATTCCTAAATTACACAATCAGCCTTATAAAACAGAATTAATAACTCTAGTAAGTACACTGGGAAAATTATTTATATGTGTTTATATAATAGACTTACTGACTGGGCAGAAAATTAAAGTGTTTATATTGAGGCACAAGGCTGTTTCAGAGCACAATACACTGAACGACTTTAAAAACGCAACAGGGAAATACACTAAGATAACTGACATATTTCAATAGAAATTAAATTTTAATTTCATCTTTTCTATTTAACAATATCTACAGTTCATTTGCTGAAAATTTAATTGAAATTGATCAACAATAAACTTGTTAAATTCAGAGCTTAACAGTACGACCCCTTTTGCTTTTGGGGGTAGTACTGTTATATTTTGAATTTAACAAATTTAATGTTAATCAATTTGAATGAAATCTTCAACTGTAGATATGGTTAAATAGAATAATGGTGCTGCAGTTTGAGGTTTTACAAAGGCTAATGCAATAGAAAGAGTGCATCTTAAATTTTGTAAGAATAAATATATATATTAAGTGTAAAAAAGACAATACAGAATGATTTTATATATGGAGAGTTGGGTAGAAAATAATTTTTATGTCAGCGGCATTTTATTATAATAAAGTACTGGATCAAAATATTACATAGTAGTGAAAGTAAATATGTACAATTAGTTTATGATATGATGATTAATGACATAACTGATCAACCGAATACAACTAGAACTGTCGCCGGAGGCGGACACATATCCCCCGCTGGCACTTCTTGGGGGTGGGTACACATACAATACGTTGTTCCTGTTAGATATATAGACATATGGAACTGAAATGGCCATAACTCATATAAACACTATCAAAGACATCAGCCTTATAGTAATTGTGGAGTTCAACACAACTGTGTTCTTAAGTTTCAGTTTTGGTTTACAATATAAACACAATACCTATGGTCTGACGTCAAATGAGAAGAGCTTGTATTGAAGTTTGCAGCCTTGGTAACATTCTAGTGTAGTAAGTCTTTGAATGGAACAGCAAGGCCTAGAATGAAGTGGTCACTCCAGTACACAGGTGTTGTTTCCTTGGAAACTTCTGACATGTAGAAATTCACATAACTATTGTCTAGTGTAGCCCCTTTCCGATGGGTAGGTGCATCAATACATTCATGAAATCCATAGTAACTCATTACTTGCTTCAACTCGTTGTCCGTTGTAGTACCAGAGTGGATGTTGATGTTGAAGAAGTATCCATAGTAACTAATTTCTTGCTTCAACTGTTTGTCCGTTGTAGTATCAGAGTGGATGTTGATGTTGAAGAATTATCCATAGTAACTCATTATTTGCTTCAACTGTTTGTCCGTTGTATTATCAGAGTGGATGTTGGTGTTGAAGAAGTATCCATAGTAACTCATTACTTGCTTCAACTGTTTGTCCGTTGTAGTATCAGAGTGGATGTTGGTGTTGAAGAAGTATCCATAGTAACTCATTACTTGCTTCAACTGTTTGTCCGTTGTAGTATCAGAGTGGATGTTGATGTTGAAGAAGTATCCATAGTAACTCATTACTTGCTTCAACTGTTTGTCCGTTGTATTATCAGAGTGGATGTTGATGTTGAAAAAGTATCCATAGTAACTCATTACTTGCTTCAACTGTTTACCCGTTGTTGTATCAGAGTCGATGTTGATGTTGAAGTCACCTACTATCACAAGTAGTACAGCTAGTGAGGGTACCAGGACAGTTTTCTCCCTCGCGACAAACAATCAGCAGTTATCAGTTGTCTTCAGTTGTCCTTAACACAAACATGCAAGCACCAAATGGTGACGGCATATTTGATATCAGACATCTTTTACAATTGTACACACTGCTTAATCGCCCTTCGCTTAGGAAGAAATTTACCCGTACCCCCACTATCTATTAAACCTTAATTAATCGCCCTCCGCTTGGGAAGAAATTTACCCATACCCCCACTATCTATTAAACCTTAATTAATCGCCCTCCGCTTGGGAAGAAATTTACCCATACCCCCACTATCTATTAAACCTTAGTTAATCGCCCTCCGCTTGGGAAGAAATTTACCCATACCCTCACTATCTATTAAACCTTAATTAATCGCCCTCCGCTTGGGAAGAAATTTACCCATACCCCCACTATCTATTAACCCTTAATTAATCGCCCTCCGCTTGGGAAGAAATTTACCCATACCCCCACTATCTATTAAACCTTAATTAATCGCCCTCCGCTTGGGAAGAACTTTACCCATACCCCCACTATCAGACGGAACCGGACAGTAGTCTTCATTTCGTTTTTTACCATGGAGTATTTTACTTGTATGCTAAGGTATCTTGTCCATTATCTAGTATGTATCTTTTATCATCATAAGCTGATAAACTTTTTTTATTTATTACATAGCTGCTCATGTTATGCGTTTGTGATCTGATAACTTTTATCTCATTGTGACTTTCTGTTGCTTTAAACAAAATCTCTTTATAATCATCGTGTGCTATTTGTTTTTTTAACAACACACTTTTTAACACCCTTACATTTCTTTGTACCAGTCTCATTATCTAGCATAGACGAATATAGTTTACTTCGCAACCCAACAAATTCAACAATAGGTATTCCACAAGTTCCATCTTTCATCTTGCCAATAACCTTTTTATTATCATTAAAATGAAATTTACTTTTTGGATCATAATCACAATTATCAAAAAATTCTTTATCCTTGTAAAAATCTGCATAGACATATTTTTTTCTTCAACAAACAACTATTGATCAATATCAGTTATTAAATCAAGTTGGATACCAGTCATCTTAAGGCATGCATCCCAGGCTAAACCAGGACTACTGAAGTAATGGCAATGATCTAATTTGTAATACTCAATAAAAAAAAATCTAAAGTTTTCAAAAACGTCTGCAAGCAGCAGCACATCAGTCTTGAGATATAGATCATGATATTCTCCCATATTTTTAATCTTAAATGTTTTCCATATTTTTTATGCATGATCATAATCTGCATCTAAATTTTTTTTCTAATGAATGAGACATAAACTGAAAACTGTCAATAAACACCAAACTTGGTCCTAACATAAAAGCCATGTACTTTTTTTCCATGTTATTCGGTATAACATTTATTGTTTGTTTAAACTTTCCGATGTGTTGCATTATAAAGTGAGAATCATAACCTCTCAAATTATGAAACACAACAGGTATTTTTTTAGTTAGTCTGAAATTAATATTACATATGTCATGAGCGCTTCCTCTGTACTTTTCAGTTATATGACAATGGTCTCTAACTTTTCTAACGGAGTTTTCATATGCTACTGTACGACCTGAGTCATTAGCAAGTTCATTAGCAAGTTCTTTCGGTAAATTTAAATAAGAGCTACCTCATACAGGCTTATACTTTATTCGATTTATGTAGTGTGCATCTAGTGTTTCAATTTGCCAACCACTTCCCATTTGAATCCAAGTTCCAACTCTATTTACAATTTCCTCACGTGCTTTATCCAACGTCTCGATACTATTATTTTCGGTTAATATTGTTGCCGCTTTAGAATTAAAGTAAACTGTTTTGTATGTGGTTGCAGGACCTGTTTCTTTGTCTCCCATCGATGTTTTTTTTAAAAGTATGTTTCACATCAACACTAAATTTAAAGCCGCTCGTTTTTCTTAGTTCCGTTTTAAGAATTTTTATAACGCTTGGTTGTGTTTTCTGCAGTTGAGTGAGTGGGTCATTACTGATAACATCATTTGATCTTCCTTAAAGTTTTTGATTTCCTTTTCTACTTGTTCCATTATAATATTACATAAGATAATATTTCTTTAAGTCTATATTTAAATATATAATTCTATAGTATAGTATAATGAATTGCACATATTGTAAAAGAGAACTTCAGCTTAACAAAGGTAATATATCTGATAATAACGCTTCTTTTCTTGATTTAGATCTCTCGATTGAAAATGGTGAAAGAATTAGCGAAATCTATGACAAGAGAGATGATTTTTTTTTTGATATTGTTAATTATCCCCACTTGGATGGTGATGTTCCCCGAGCAACTTCTTATGGGGTGTATGTGTCTCAACTTATTCGTTTTTCAAGAGTTTGTACTCGAGTTGAGGACTTTAATATTCGTAATCTTTATATAACTAAAACGCTACTCAATCAGGGTTACCGTTACCATAATCTTCTTTCCAAATATAAAAGTAATTTAAGGACTCTTCTGCGACAAGGACTATCACAACATGACTGTTATGGTGATGGGATTTATAAACTTCGTAAGATTCTTGGTCATAATCACTTTCATACTATCGTTGTTAAACTTGTTAAAAAGTTTATCAAAAGAGGTTATGACCCTATCATTTTGCAACGTACTGCATGCTTGGTGGTGGACCCTTTTACAGTTCGCCACTATGCTTTCCTCTTTAATTGTACGATGACCGGACAGGCTGTGGACCCTATGATGACGCCTACCTAAAGTTCATTGGGACGATGGCGTTTGATGTTTCTCTATGATCTTTCTTGTCGTGCCCTTAATGTTTTTTTCTCTTGTTGCTCTGGCTTCTGCCAAGTCATTGAGTACCTTTATTGTGGCTTTATAGGCTATTGTTTTTTTGTATTATATTTACACGAGCATATTTGTGTTTCACTTATATTGCCTACTGATGCTGCCTTGTTGGTTAGAGATTAAATCATGTCAGGGATTTCTTTATTTACACTGTCCTGTTTTAATTGGATGACAATAAGTGTGAGATTTGGTGCACCCTAGAACCGGTTTAAACCCCCAGTGGCCTTCTTTGCCACTGACCGTTCAAAGGCGGGGAGCCCTATTGTCAACCCTTTTGTGTTTGTTATGTTTTTTGCATTAATTATTACTTTTGCCTTCTTGTTTGGCTGTTTGCGTGTTTGTTTCTGTGTTTTGTGGTTGACTGTCCTCCTTGAATGCTACTTTCCCTGTCCGATCTTTTTATATTTCTTTAGCTATTAATGATCCTCCTGGAGTTTGTTCAGATTGTATCTTATTTTGCGTAACTAAAAAAACGAAGCGCTGTCAATATTGTGTTGGAACCAAGCTTTGTTACAAGTGTACTTACGCATGTGTGAATTCTATGATTGTACCTACTGAAACCCCAACTAAGGGAGGTGGGAGCATGAGCTTTCGTCCCTCGAGTTTTCTGGTCGTACCCTAGATTGGGTTTCTCTTTAGCTGCAACTACTATGGTTGTTCAGTACGATTCTGGATACATCCTGAGATGTTTATTATTCTTTTGTATGTGTTTCTTTAGTTTGTTTCTCTGGATGTGGACTTTATTGTTAGAGAATTCCTTTTGATGGTGTGTAGTTTTGTTTACACTGTCTTGTCTATGTGGGCGCTGAAGACAGGATAATAGCGAGGATTGTGCGCATATAAAATCGATTCAAGCTAACCAGTAGGCCTTATTGCCTACTGACCGTTCCAAGTCGGTAAACCTGTCTTCACCACCCTTTCTGTGGTTTTTTGTCTCCTTCATTGTATTTTCAAGTCCTCGTTTGTAGTATAGTGCGGACCTACGATGCCATTGTGTTCGGACGCTGTGGTTTCTATAGGACCCTATATCTCATTTTTTCTAATATTTTATTAAAGGTTATCCTAATTATCTCTTCATCATTTTTTAGTCCAATGGTTGTTTGGACATATGAAAGAAGTTGTTTAAAACTTCTATGATGCGTTTTTAACAAAGTCTTTTTTTTCTGCTATTCTTGTTTTGATCGCTAAAACAGCAACTACTGGAGGAACTGCGCCAAATACAGCCACGCAAACAGGAATTTCTGGAACTTATGCTAGAACAGCAACACAACCAATTATTCCACTGGTAATCTGTAATGTTGTGTTTATAATACCGCACAATTTATAACTGCGCCTGTATGCACCCACATGTCACGTCAAGTCATCAATTAATTCTTCTTTGGTTTTCATGTATAATTATAGTTAGATAATAATTTAATCAAGATATTTAGAAAATAGTTGCTCATGTTCTTTGGGTGATATTTTATCTATTTTTAATAATTCATCAGTTATGCTAATACATTTATTTATTAGCTGTGGACTATTATTTTCTGATTCAATACTTCCGCATACTAACTCCAGATCATTAACCAAATCATCAGGACTATTGTAATATTCAACATCAACACAACCTCCTAAAATCGTTTTGAACTTTGAAGAACCTTTATGAATTTGTAAATTAGATAATTCTGTTAGTTTTTCAAAAGCATTTTGAGACAGCTTTGAATAAGTTTTTTTTATTATTGTAACGCTTTGTTATCAGTCTAAATCATCATCAAGTTCTGAGTTATCTCCAGCTACACTCGATGGTAAGGGTAATTTATATCTATCTGTCACTTCTTTATTGATTCCAGCGTCTAGATCACCAGTAGTTGGTTTACGAGTTTCTTTGGCAAATAACTGAGGTATTCTCCGGTATGCCTCTTGTTCTTGTACTTCCTCGCCTATTGCTGCTGGAAGAGCGTCTAATTGCTGACTTATTTTCGGAAGAGAAGCTAACTGCTCGGTTAGCTGTTCTGACTGACTTTTTATTTCGCTAGTTACAGGTTTAAATATTTCTTTGTATAAATCGCGACTAGCTCCCTTTTCTAGTCTTTTTTGGATAACTTTATTCTCGTATTCTTTAACAAGCTCACTCGCTTTTCGCTTTTTATCTGCTAATTCTTTCCATTATAACAAAGACAAGTATGTATAATATAAGGTTTGATTAAAATAAGATAAATTAAGATAAGTTAAGATAAGATAAGTTAAGATAAGTTCAAGATCGGTTTAATTTTCGCACTGTGTTCATATGCATGTTCATATGCATTTATACGTTCTTCTTTTATTTTACGTCTTTTTATGTATTTTAATCCATTCCTTCGGAGTTATGGGTTCCATCTGCTTCGGAGTTTTTGTTTTCTTCTTGGCTGGAGGTTTAGTCGTTTTTTTAGCCAGAGGAAGCCTTTTTTATTTTTTCTTATAAGTTTGAGTTTTGCATGCGCTTTTAAAGCCTCTGATTGTATTTTAGCCAACGTGTTTTCCATGCGTGTTACTGCAGGCTGAGATTCAGCTTTTTTAATATATTATTTAATTGTTTCTTTTCTGCCTCTAATCCTATTAGATAAATAATATTTGGTTGTTCTTCTGTTTTTGACAGACTCCCTGGATTTTTTAATTTTCGTCTCCCAGTAGGATCTAAATCTTTTTCTTTTATAGGTCTCGGAATATTTTTTAAAATTTGTTTTAATCCATAATATCTAACTTGATTAGTTTTGAAACATTCTTCTTCTGTTCCAAGTTGTTTGCCACGAGGGATTTGCTTTATTCCACAATACACTTTAGACATATATAATAATAGTTAGTTAATATTAATATTATCCAAGTATTATTATAATGGAAATTCCAAACTATGACATGAAGAAATATAAAAAGATCGGACAGGGAAAGTAGCATTCAAGGAGGACAGTCAACCACAAACCACAGAAACAAACACGCAAACAGACAAACAAGAAGGCAAAAGTAAAAATAAATGCAAACGACATCACAAACACAAAAGGGTTGACAATAGGGCTACCGCTTTGGAACGATCAGTGGCAAAGTAGGCCACTGGGGGTTTAAACCGGTTCTAGGGTGCACCAAACCTCACACTTACTGTCATCCCATTAAAAGACTGAAAAACGGTAATTTTAAACAGATATGGAACTTCATGCCAGACTTTTGTTTTAGAATGCTTATATGTGGTAATTCAGGTTCTGGCAAGACAAACACATTAGTTCACATGCTATTAAAACCTTTAGTTTACTATGACAAGATTTATTTATTTGCTAAAAACTTGGACCAGTCAAAGTATAAGGTCTTGTCGCAAAAACTTGAAAAAATAGCAAAAAAGAATAAAATCCCAGTTGAAGACATATTAGAATGTTCAAATGATGAAGTTATCTCTGTGGATACTTTAGATTCAGATAATCAGAAGATAGTATTTTTTAATGATTATGTTTGTGAAAGCAATCAAAATGATATTATTAATTATTTCATCCAGGGAAGACACAAAAATTGTTGTGTAATTTATTTATCTCAATCTTATTACAAAACTCCCACAGACATTCGGTTGAATTGCCCTCATTACATCTTCTTTGCAACTCCAAGTATAAACGAAATAAACATGCTTTCTAGAGAACAAGCGTAAGTAAAGATCAGTATAAAAAAGCAACTGACAAACAGTATGATTTTCTGTATCTGGAACACCCGAGGAAGTTAGAAAAGCGAAACTTCATCGGTAAAATTTAATCTAATCATATTATATATAATGGGGCTTTTTAACGATCTTGGCGAGGAAGTTACTACTGACAGTGTTAATATTATAAATGTTGATATTATGCTGTCCGAGTATGTAAAACAAAAACATTTGGTTAATTATCTTCACAAGGGTAAAAAAACAGGATTTTTTTTTAAAAAGTGATCTTAACATCGATAATAATAAAACTACCAATGTAGGTAATCCAGAAAAATCAGATGATACAGCAACAAAGCAATTTACTTTGGGAAGAGTAGCAAAGATCATACGTGATTATAATATTGATAAAATTCCAGACATGATGAAAAATTTAACAACATGTGTTGATGATAAACTAAATCAAATACAAACAAAGTTACAAGCAAACCGTGAGAAAATGATTGAAATTCAAAACGTCTTAAAAGATGAAATAAAACTTTTGGGTGATGCTTTAAAAGAGTTAGAAAAGAAAGAAGATGGATTGGAAGAGAAGAGAGCGATATCTATAAAAAGCTGGGTGAAAAAATACAAGTTGGTGTTGAAAGTATTAATAAACGAATTAAGGAAATCAATATACAAATGGTTGATAACAATGAACTAGAAACTGCTATTGCTGATGCTTCAAAACAAATGAGAACTGCTTTTGTTACTGAAATAACTCAAATTAAAATATTAATTGAACAGACAAACACCAACGTTGACGATATCAACAAAGAGTTTGAAGACATCAAAAAGAAAAATGGTTGGCACCAAGACGCTGGAGACTGCCCTGAACAAACTGGTTGACACTAATAAACTAGAAACTGATATTGATGATGTTTCGAAGCAATTGAAAGCTGCCCAGGATGAAAAGAGCAAAGCTTTTGATGGTGAAATAGTTTCATTGAAACTGTTTAATCAAAAGTCTGATAGTCGCCACACAGCAATTCTTGGTATAATTGATGAGTTGAAAGTAAAAGTAGAAGATTTAAGCCAGATTCTACTTTTTGAATATACGATAGACGGAGTAAGCATTATTCAAGATGACTACGGTTATGTATCATACCCAACACGAAAACCACTTGAAAGAACCAAACGTGATGCTTTTCTCAAGGCGTTTACTCTTGTAACGAATCCATTAATAAAAAGTGAAGAATATTATACATTTGATACTACTAGGAGGGCCTCCATTAAAAAATCTGGGCGCTATACATTTTAAATAGACATTACTTGCACAGGGGGAAACGTAGACAATTTTTATTTGAATGTTACCAGCGGTCAGGAAAAGTTCTTTTATCCAACAATAGTAAGTGACAAGCAAAACATATTTAAAGAAACATTTGAAGCATATATTTCAAAATCTTACTATTGGACCATCTCTCCGAGAATAGGAAGTAGCACTCAAGTTTTCAATTGTAAAAAAATCAAGTTTTAAACTGTATTACAAAGGCGATTAATTTTAGCAAAAAAGTATCTATCCTATATTAAATGGAACAAAAAATTGTATATCGTCAGAAAAAGCGTCAATAATTAATAGCTCAAATACACCAAGTAATTTTACAACTGTATTTGACAGACCATTAATATTAGGCAAGAACAAACAATATGGCATTGGAATCGATAAGATTAATTCTATGACTTACTCATGGTATAATATTAGTGAAGATTTTAATAACAAAGTGATAAGGTATCACAATGGAACAGATTGGAAAACTATTAGTTTTACAAATGGAAATTACAGTTATGCTGATATTGATAATTACATAAAAGAAACTTTGACTGTAAATGGCGATTTAACTGATGACTCACCTGTCCCGATAAGAATTTATCAAGTTTTAAATGATTAGTTACCATTCATAATAACTGTATGCTTGTTTAAGAGAGACAAACTTTCACACCTTAATCGGGTTTGATAAAGATGCAGTTATTAGAAAAACTAAATTTGGAACTGTAACACCAAACATAACACATTTTATCGATACATTGTATATCCACTGTGATTTAATAAGTAATTCTATTGTTGATGGATCATACGGAGATGTTATTTATGAAATAACTACAGCTGATCTTACGAGATCGTATCCTTTTAAAAATGAACCGATAAGACTCCGGTTCTGTGAAGTAAACAAAACGATCATTAACAGTATTAATATTTACATAACCGATTTCTCCGGTAAAATTATTAATTTCAACGGAGGTTATACATCATTTCGATTTGTTTTAAAGGAATTAAAATAATCTTATGTTTTATCGAACATAAGTTATATATGGCACGATTGAAACAATTTATGACACCAGAACGGGAACCAACACCCAAGTTGACAGATTAACTGGAGCTGGCATATTTGACATTTTTTTCAAAAATTGCATCAAAAATATTAAGTGAGTCTGTAAAAACAGCAGGCAAGAAAGCATTAGAAAATGCTGGTAAATCATCATAGAAAGTGGTTCTAAAAAACTTGGAGATGAAGTAGGAAAAATGGCTGCCGATAAATTAGTTTCAGTTATTAAACCTAAACCAAAAGGTGAGATAATTTTAAAAGAACTTACAAAGACTGACACCAAAAAGGAAGTTGTAGCTGAAACTGAAGAAGATGTAAATGCAAAAATTAACAGATTTCTATTTGGAAGAGGAACCAAAAATATTGATGTAAGAATTAAACGATTAATTAAATAAAATTAATCTAATTACTAGTATACATAGATGTTTCGAAGTGATAAATATAATACTAGATATGAACATGTACCTATTCACTTAGATACTCCTATAACACAACCAGGAAATGCTACCAGGCAAATGAAAAGTGGTTATCAGTTTACACTAAATGATAGAAGTTCTTACTTTGATTGGTATAATGCATATTTTGAAATCAGTTTTCAAGTAAACAAACTTGCTGATGGAGCCGCTTTCGCAGACGCGGACAGAATTGCTTTAATTAACGATGCAGCTTCACTGATTGATCAAATGCAAGTAAAGCAAAATGGAAAAATAGTTTATGATGGAAATAATCTTCACAGATTTGTTAATGTTAGAAGCTTGCTTGACATTTCTGACAATTATGCAAAGACAACCGGAACAAACGAATACTTTTATTTAGACAATACGACTGCTGCAGATATCCGAGATGATCAAGCTGGTTATAACCTAGGATTTACTGCTCGTCATGCTTTAATCATAACTAATCAAAAAGTTGACTCTTTAATCCCATTAAATAAATATTCCTTCTTTGAAGGTTTAGAAACTAACATGCTTCCACCTAGTCAGATTCAAATTAGCTTGCAACTGGCAGATGATAATTTGCTAATTTTCAAATCAAGTGGTGATGATGGTCGAGTAGTTATTAATAAATTTGTTTTATGGATACCTAGAATGATATTTATCTCAGATGGTTTAAGTTACGTAATGACAAATCATATGACAACAGCAAGATGGACTTACCTTCGTGAAATGATACAAGAAAGCGGAAGTACTCAACTAACAGAATCTGTATTTAAAATAACGGCTGGAGTCAAAAGTCCAAACCATGTTTTTGTTTATCTGCAAAGGTCAGACAAGAGTTCTTCTCAAACACAAACTCCTCATCTTTTGGATACTTTTAAACTAAATGCTGATAATACTAATTGCTATTTACAATCAGCTAGATTGGAAGTTGGAAATGGAGTTTATTATCCAGAAACCGAATATAGCTATGCTAATATAATAAGAATATTCAGAGATGTTATTAATTATTATTACAAGCAAAATGATAAAAACACTGAAACTTTACTCAAAGCGAGTAATTTTAAAACTCTCTTCGGAATGATATATTTTGATTTAAGTTACACAGGTAATGAAGTCAGTGTCGATATAGAACAAGTAAGTTTGAGATATAAACTAAACAACGTTCCTACCACTAGATATAAAATGTATGCTTTAGTCTTATACAATGAAGATGTTGTTATAGATACCGTTGGAAATGAACTAGTTATTGTTTAATCTAACTTATAGTATATATGACTTACGTAAAGTATTCGATATATTTGACAGATGAGCAAAAGAGAAGTTTAGCAAAAGCATATGAAAACAAAAGTGAATTAACGCTCAGGCTAAAGAATAACCAACTAACTGGGGATTTTCCTTTGTTGCTGACAGCTACACAGATTAACAATATTAACAAAGCTAAATCCAACGGACATGGCTTAGACATAAATATGTCAATCGCAAATGAGATCTCAGTCTAAAAATGGAGGCTTTTTAGGTGCATTAGCTGGTTTGTTAACTAAAACAATATTACCAACAGTTGCTAGACTCGCTCCAAAAGTAGTAGGACCTTTAGCAACAGGAGCACTTAGTGGTCTGGCAAGTACTGCAATCGACAAACTTTTTGGAAAAGGAATGTTAAGTGTGCCTAGTGATAACAAACAAGCACTACTTGACTCTAATACGTTAACACTACCACAAATAATTTTTTTAAAGATAATACAATCTGAAGGTTGTTGCCCTATTAAACTAACAAAGGAACAACAGCAAGACGGGGGATTTCTTGGACTTCTTTCATCATTAGGAATTCCATTGATTGGATCTCTTATTAGTGGTTTAACAGGAAAAGGTTTGCAAGTAGATAGAAGAGGAAATTAGACCATATAGAGTTATCCCATTTGTAAATAAAATTAAATTTTAAAAATGAACCTATCTCTAACTTAGATGACCAGACAGGCTGTGGACCCTATGATGACGCCTACCTAAAGCCCATTGGGACGGTGGCGTTTGGTGTTTGTCCATGATCTTTCTTGTCGTGCCCTTAATGGTTTATTCTCTTACTGCTCTGGCTTCTGCAAAGTCATTGAGTACCTTCATTGTGGCTTTCTAGGCTATTGGTTTTTTTGTATTATATTTACACGAGCATATTTGTGTTTTACTTATATTGCCTATTGATGCTGCCTTGTTGGTTAGAGATTAGATCATGGCGGGGTTTTCTTTATTTACACTGTCCTGTTTTAATGGGATGACAGTAGGGTAAGTGTGAGGTTTGGTGCACCCTAGAACCGGTTTAAACCCCCAGTGGCCTACTTTGCCACTGACCGTTCCAATGCGGTAGCCCTATTGTCAACCCTTTTTGTGTTTGTGATGTCGTTTGCATTTATTATTGCTTTTGCCTTCTTGTTTGTCTGTTTGCGTGTTTGTTTCTGTGTTTTGTGGTTTACTGTCCTCCTTGAATGCTACTTTCCCTGTCTGATCTTTTTATATTTCTTTTAGATATAATGAAATGGGTTAAGCAGCTAGGTATACAGACATTCAGGGGAGTTTTTAGCAAAAACAAATTACCGACAAAACAAGATAAACAAGAATGCGGTGTTATACATCTTGATTATACCGAACCTGGTACACACTGGACTTGCTACAGTTATGAGTATTGTTTTGATCCGTTTGCCTTAAGTCCACCAAAAGAAGTTTTAAATTACATACCTAACATAAAATACAAAACTATTCAGTATCAAGAAAAAACGAGTGTCCTATGTGGATATTTCTGTCTGTACTTTGTTAAGAAATAATATGTATGATATTCTTTACAAATTATTTAAACCTTACAAACCAATAAAAAATCAAAACATTATAAAATCATATTTTGTTAACAAAGTTTAGGTTGAACACAATTTAGTCTTATCATATTATATATGAGTTATTGTATTAAAGAAAAAATGGTTACTGAAAATGTTAATCCTCAGTATGTTTTGGCAAAAAATGGCAGAAGAATGTTAAAAGCAACTTGTGCATCTTGTGGTATTACTAAAACACAGTTTGTTAAAAGTACACAAGGTGGAAATATTGATATTCATAAATCTCTACTTCCTCTGTTGCCTAAAAAGGCGTTAACAATTCCTGGTTATAAATATTGTGGTCCTGGTAATCCACTTGATAGCGGAGAACCGGTAAATGAATTATATGCTGTTTGTAAAGATCATGATTATTGTTATGATGAAAATCCTAGTAATAAATCAATGTGTGATAAAAACATGCTTGCTGGTTAGAAATCTAGTAAGTCTAAAACTATTTGAGAAAAGATTGCTAAGAATTTGATAGTAAAACCAGTTATTTGAACAAAATATAAATTTGATCTTGGAGACTCAAAAAAACACGAGAAAAAATGGACTGACAAGTTAGCTGATGAACTTCATCAGCCTATACGAAGAAAGTTCACTCAACGCCGTGTAATTGTTCATGGAATTGATAAAATATGGTCTGCTGACTTGGTTGATATACAATCGTTTTCAAAGTATAATAAAGGTTTTAAATATTTGCTTACTGTTATTGATGTATTTAGTAAATTTGCTTGGCTTGTACCAGTTCCAAATAAAACTGGTAAAGAAATTACTTAAGCTTTTTAACAGATAATAAGCACAGGAAGACAGTGTAAATTGTTGTGGGTTGATCAAGGTGTGGAATTTTATAACAAGGTGTTTAAGCAATTCCTTGATGATAATAATATCAAAATGTATCACACTTTTGATTTCGGAAAGGCTGTAATAATTGAACGATTTAACCGGACATTAAAAAAATATTGTGGAAATATTTCACAGCAAACAATACAAATACATATTTAGACGTGCTACAGATGATGGTTGATAAGTATAATAATACAAAACATCGGAGTATTAAAATGACGCCGACTGAAGCAAGTGATGAAAAGAATAAAGGAATGGTGTATTTCAACTTGTATGGACAAAATGAGAAGTAATCAAATTAAGCCAAAGTTTAAAATAGGGATTAATGTTAGAATCAGCAAATATAAAATAACGTTTGAGAAATGTTATACTCCAAATTGGACTGAAGAAATATTTAAACAAGCAAAACATTGATAGAAGCTTTTATGAATTAGAAATGATAAAAGCAAAGCAAGTGAAAAAGTAATACGACGTGATTACAAAAAGAAACAAGCATTGATTAAATGGAAGGGTTTCAATGAGGATTTCAATAGTTGGGTTCCATTTAAGGATACTGAAAATATTAAATCAGGGTTTAAAAATAATGATGTATAGTAATATCATATATGGAACAAGAAAGATTAGGAAAGGTTTGCAGAAAACTTAACAACTTAAAAAAATAAATATAAAAAAGAATTGATGAGAGGCAAGCAACTCCAAGTAGAATATGAAGAAGTTCGTGATGATTTTATGGACACTAAAAAAAGCAAAGTTAATAAGCGAAGACTATTGCTGGTTGAAATGGATAATTATGAACGTGAGCTGGATAGAAACAGAGAAGAGCTTCTTGAACTGAAATACAAAATAGTAAAGTGTAGGAAAATAAAATACTCCATGGTAAAAAATGATATGCACAGCGATGATGAAGACTACTGCCCGGTTCCGCCTGACTTTGCTTAATGAATTGCAAATGGTTTAGTTATTTACAAATAATAATAGATAGTAAGGGTTTGGGCAAAGTTCTTCCCAAGCGGAGGGCGATTAATTAAGATTTAATATATAGTGGGGTATGGGTAAAGTTCTTCCTAAGCGAAGGGCGATTAAGCAGTTTGTACAGTTGTAAAATATGTCTGATATCAAATATGCCGTCACCATTTGGTGCTTGCATTTTTGTGTTAAGGACAACTGAAGACAACTGATAACTGCTGATTGTTTGTCGCGAGGGAGGAAACTGTCCTGGTACCCTCACTATCTATACTACTATCACACAAAGTAAGTCCTTGGGGAACACACTCAATGAGCTTCTCCAGGTCAGACAGGAACATGCGAGGTTGAGTTCTTGGATTAGTATAGACAGACTGATAAAACAGTAATTCTGAGATAAGGGCAACTATTTGATGTTCCGTTGTGATGTCATTGTTGCTTCTTTCTGTCAGTAAAAGGAAGTTATAATGTATAAATGTCAACATTAGTGGGATGATCCTTACGCAGACAGTTGTGTTTTTTTGGCTTCGAATTTTCCAAGTACATACGGTCCTATCAAATCTTTGGTTCTACTGATGGCAGTGAGAGGTTCCTTCACATGAGAGGATGAGTTGGTCTTCTGTTTTCCCCTGCTTCTTGTGTATTGTGAGAACCCATGCCAATGCCAATGGGAACGTTTTTCTCTTTCCAGTTACTGGGGATGTTTTTCTCATATGTACAATAGTCTCCACTGTTGGAATAGGCGTTGACACATTTTCTGGAAGGAGAGACTTGTGTAGTTGTCTGTTTATTTTACCTACACGTTCCTCGTCAAATTTAAAAAGTATGTGCTTTGCTATGAAAGGGATTTCATGTTGAGTCTTTCACCATATACCCAGGCAGATGTTATTGAAGCCTTTAATGACACTCTCGGTATCTGGATGACATATTGAACATTGACAACCATTTCTTTCCATTTATGGTTAATTATATTTATCCTAAAGAACTTCAGCTTAACAAAGCTAATATATCTGATAATAACGCTTCTTTTCTTGATTTAGATCTCTCGATTGAAAATGGTAAAATAATTAGCAAAATCTATGACAAGAGAGATGATTTTAATTTTGACATTGTTAATTATCCCATCTTGTATGGGTATGTTCCCCGAGCAACTTCTTATGGGGTGTATGTGTCTCAACTTATTCGTTTTTCTAGAGCTTGTACTCGAGTTGAGGACTTTAATATTCGTAATCTTTGTATAACTAAAGATACTCAATCAGGGGTACCGTTACCATAAACTTCGTAAAGCCTTTGCAAAATTTTAGTATCGTAACCCTGATCTTCTTTCCAAATATAAAAGTAATTTAAGGACTCTTCTGCGACAAGGACTATCACAACCTGACTTCTATGGTGATGTGATTTATAAACTTCGTAAAATTCTTGGTCATGATCACTTTCATACTGTTTTTGTTAAACTTGTTAAAAAGTTTATCAAAAGAAGTTATGACCCTATCATTTTGCAACGTACTGCATGCTTGGTGGTGGATCCTTTTCCAGTTCGCCACTATGCTTTCTTCTTTAATTGTACGATGACCGGACAGGCTGTGGACCCTATGATGACGCCTACCTAAAGCCCATTGGGACGGTGGCGTTTGATGTTTGTCCATGATCTTTCTTGTCGTGCCCTTAATGGTTTATTCTCTTACTGCTCTGGCTTCTGCCAAGTCATTGAGTACCTTCATTGTGGCTTTCTAGACTATTGTTTTTTTGTATTATATTTACACGAGCATATTTGTGTTTTACTTATATTGCCTATTGATGCTGCCTTGTTGGTTAGAGATTAGATCATGGCGGGAATTTCTTTATTTACAATGTCCTGTTTTAATGGGATGACAGTAGGGTAAGTGTGAGGTTTGGTGCACCCTAGAACCGGTTTAAACCCCCAGTGGCCTACTTTGCCACTGACCGTTCCAGAGCATGTCAGATGGAAGGGCGTACACAGCTTTTTGAGCAACAGGTGGGAGTTGGAAAAGATCCCCAACGGCAAGTATGGAAAAACCTCCAAACAGATCATCGTTCCACATGATGTCACCAAGGCGCCTATGTATATTTAGAAGCATATACGCATCTCATCTATGATGATTACATAGACACTGCCAATGAATCTTTCAATGCTGCTAATCTCTCTCCTGAAAGAGGTTTCTAATCGCCGTGTTTACTTTCAAGCACCGGTATTTGAAGCAGAATGGAGTGTGTGCCCAGATATGTTGTAGGCTGCTGACCCTGTAGGAGCGCATACAAGTACATGGTTCTCCTGAGTCTGAACATGTGCGAACATACGGTTATTGGTCTGTACTATGGTTCTGACCAGTAAAAATGAGATATAGGGTCCTATAAAAACCACAGCGTCCGAGCGCAAAGGCATCGTAGGTCCACACTGTACTGCAAACAAGGACTTGAAAATACAATGAAAGAGACAAAAAAACTACAGAAAGGGTGGTGAAGACAGGGTTACCGACTTGGAACGGTCAGTAGGCAATAAGGCCTACTGGTTAGCTTGAATCGATTTTATATGCGTACAATCCCCGCTATTATCCTGTCTTCAGCGCCCAAATAGACAAGACAGTGTAAACAAAACAAAACAAAACAAGTTTGAGTACATACACATTTGTAAAAACGAAACAACAGAAAGGGTGGTGAAGACAGGATTACCGACTTGGAACGGTCAGTAGGCAATAAGGCCTACTGGTTAGCTTGAATCGATTTTATATGCGCACAATCCTCGCTATTATCCTGTCTCCAACGCCCAAATAGACAAGACAGTGTAAACAAAACTACATCCCATCAAAAGGAATTCTCTGACAATAAAGTCCACATCTTGAGAAACTAACTAAAGAAACACATACAAAATAATAAACATCTCAGGATGTATCCAGAATCGTACTGAACAACCATAGTAGTTGCAGCTAAAGAGAAAACCAATCTAGGGTACGACCAGAAAACCCGAGGGACGAAAGCTCATGCACCCACCTTCCTTAGTTGGGGTTTCAGTAGGTACACTCATAGAGTCCCAAGAGGTAGTACACAGTCATAGCACAAGTGAAAAGTGAAGCGTAATGACTGACTGTAGAGGGGCCAATCACTAAACATGCAGTGCGCTGTAAAACCAAAGGGTTATATCCTTTTCTGACGAACTTCCTGATTAAATTTGTAAAGCGATCAGGAAACCCGTCAGACCCTTTTAACTTTCGAAGTTTATAGACCACATCTCCATAAAATGAGGGTTGTGATATGCTTTGTCGCAGAAGTGTCTTAGGGTTGGTGTTGTACTTCCAGCAGGCCCTCGTTACGGCGGTAGAATTTAGAGAAAGATCTACGTAGTTTGTGATAACGAAAACTCTGCTGAAGAAGTTTACTTGTAATAACTTTATTTCGATCGTTGAAGTCTATAACATCATTACACGCTCTAGCAAATCGAATGAGCTGGGAGATATACACCCCGTATAAGGTAGCACGAGGTACATCTCCATCCAGGTGTGGTTAGTTAACGATGTTAAAATTGAAATCATCTCTCTTATCATAGATTTTAGTATGAATACAATCATTTGAAATCGAGAGATGAAGATCGAGAAATGTTGCTACTGTATCCGAACTGTTGGCTTTATTCAACGTGAGCTCTGGTGGATAAATGTTAGTAACCATATGAGCAAAGAACGGATTATCAATATTGAGTATGTCATCAAGATACCGAGAAATATTATTAAAGGCATCAATAATTTCACCCTGGGTAGCAGGTGACAAACTCAACATAAAATCTCTTTCATAGCAGTACAAAAACAAATCTGCAACAAGTGGCGCACAGCTAGTACCCATAGGAATATCAACAACCTGGCGGTAAATAGTTTTACCGTATCTTACAAACTCTTTCCAATCCTGCTCCTCCAGTAAGGAAGATGTGAAAGGCAGGTGGTTTTTCAACTTGATGAGTTAGTACCATCATAGTACACCAGTCAACAATGAACTGGTGCATTTTATACTGTTTGGTATTTAGTGAGAGAATTAACTGGTACCAGTCTTGGTTAGACATTTTTTCAAATGACAACACAAACTGATGAAAGGGAATCCCTGCTCACACTTCTCTCATCATTTGTATCATACGCATTGAACACATTTTCAAGAACTTCTGTACCTTCTCGAACGTCTTCAGATCTCATTTGTTCCGTTTCCAGTCTTCCTCAGGATCTCATGTTTTCTAGATCTTAAATAGCATTCTTCAGCATGTTTTTCAAATTTTACTTTATTTTCTTCAATGGTATCAAACCTGGAGAGATAACTATCTTTGTACGAACCATCAAGCAGGTCAGGCACCTCTTCTCTCCATGGGTAGTATAGAAGCAGCTGAGCATGATAGAATTGTTCAGGATCTTTTCGCACTGACCACTGTAGGGATCTTACAACAGCAGTGTGTTTTCTTTGGACCATCTTACCTTTGTGTAGTGATATTTTAGGGGATTCTGCGAGAGCGTCATTTTCGAGATCAGTGTCCGAGTCTATTGTAGATTGTGCATCGTCCTTTGATACATATGAAGCGAAGTCTGCAAAGCATAGCTGTTCTAGTGATGTGGGACGGGCTGCATAGCGGTCTAGTAATCCAGACTGCAAATAAACATATATTATATGCATACTAATTTAATTAATATTACGTGGACAGGAAATAATTTGATATTTTTTCTCTTTTTTCATTGAAGTTAGCTCATTTTAAGTATACATAACAACATAATTATGTACAATATATTTCAAATGATAAACATTGTATAACACAAAAGTAAATGTCATAATTATTCTGATATGAGTAGAATTTGGATGTGGACTTTATTGTTAGAGAATTCCTTTTGATGGGATGTAGTTTTGTTTACACTTTCTTGTCTATTTGGGCGCTGTAGACAGGATAATAGCGAGGATTGTGCGCATATAAAATCGATTCAAGCTAACCAGTAGGCCTAATTGCCTACTGACCGTTCCAAGTCGTTAACCCTGTCTTCACCACCCTTTCTGTTGTTTTTTTGTCCCTTTCATTGTAGTTTCAAGTCCTTGTTTGCAGTACAGTGCGGACCTACGATGCAATTGCGTTCGGACGCTGTGGTTTCTATAGGACCCTATATATCATTTTGTACCCTTGTATTGTAGTGTTTCTGTTTTAAATAATAAAGGCATTCATTTTAAGATTGAATGATTTCAATAGAGTAACACTTTCATGAAAATATGTCACAGACATTTTATACAACAATCTACAACAACATATGCATACATATATTGGTCCATTTTGTACATCTTTTATGAACATAAGTATTTCAAGATCTGTTGAAGAAGGTACACTCCTCTTCTGTTTTCTAGCAGGTGTCTCTGTAGCACGTTCTGCAGACTGAACTGACGGATCTTTCTAGCTGGTATCTCTCTTCCACGTTCTGCTGAGTGAACAGATGGATCTCTTCGGGGTTTTTCTAGCTGGTGTCTCTCTAGCACGTTCCATTGACTGAACTGATGGTTCTTCTCTCTTTCTCCTGCGTGCATGTGTGTCCATAACCTGCTCTTTATTTCGAACTGAGGATCTTTTCGTTTTGTTTTTCTAGCGGGTGTCTCTCTTCCACGTTCTGCTAATTGAACTAACGGATCTTCCCTCTTTCGCCTGCGTGCATAAGCTCTCTTTATTTCGAACTGACGGATCTTTTCGTTTTGTTTTTCTAGCTGCTGTCTCTCTTCCATATTCTGCTAAATAAACTGACGGAGTTTCCCTCTTTCTCCTGCGTGTATGTGTGTCCATAAGCTGCTCTTTACTTCGAACTGAAGGATCTTTTCGTTTTGTTTTTCTAGCTGGTATCTCTCTTCCGAGTTCTGCTAATTGAACTGATGGATCTCCCCTCTTTCTCCTGCGTGTATGTGTGTCCATAAGCTGCTCTTTACTTCGAATCGTTTTGTTTTTCTAGCTGCTGTCTCTCTTCCATATTCTGCTAAATAAACTGACGGAGTTTCCCTCTTTCTCCTGCGTGCATGTGTGTCCATAAGCTGCTCTTTACTTCGAACTGACGGATCTGTTCGTTTTGTTTTTCTAGCTGGTGTCTCTCTTCCACATTCTGCTAATTGAACTGAAGGACCTTCCCTCCTTCTCTTGCGTGCAGTCGTGTATTTAACCTGTTCAGCAGTTCTCTTTTCATCATTTTGTCTTTCATTTCTCTTTCTGTTTAAATCTTTTTACGAGTGATAAGACGATACTCCAAAGATTTTCGTTTCTCAATTTCTGTTTTTGCTGTTTTCTGATATCTACCTGATTATTGTTTTGTTCATTGATCTGTTTGTCGTATTTAGTTTGTTTTGGTCCTTTAGGTACTTCCTCATTAGAGGAGTTAACACCTGCCGGTCTACAGGAGATTGTATTGTTGAACGTTTGTATGCCATTTATGCGAAGAGGCTGTAGGTCTCACTATGCACTTAGCTCCCTTGCATGTGACTGTAGGATGATTCTTACACCATAAAAAGTAGGGGTGTGTTCTTCGGTTTGAGATATTTTAATAATTGCCCATGGATATTTTCTTTTCTTGTTGCAGGTGAGGAAACAATAGTGTGAGATTGGATGAACAGCGATTAGACGACACTGACAGCAAAATGTGACACATTTGTGGGTGCTCAAAATGCGTATGAATTTAGGTGCAAACTGTTTAGTGAAAGCCGAAAAGAGTACCTTGACTGCCACCACTCACATTAAAAAAAAAAAAAAAATGGGCTATGTACCAGATTTTGTGGATTTTTATGAGCAGCAGTAACTGTATTTTCCCAAAAAAATACTTTTAGACTGTAATTGCTTGATTCAAAATGGAAAATTGGACTTTACTGCCTATGGCCAACACAGTAAAATCGAAGTGTGTTGTGAGACCTGTATCTGTTATTGATGTCAGTTCTGTTGTATCTGTAGAAAAGAAAACAACTGAATGACAGAATACTTCCTTTAAGGTTTTCTTTCGTTCAAAACTTCCAAACTTAAAAAAATGATTTGAAAGATTAAGAAAATCTTGTTTGGTATGAATGACAATTCAGGAGACAAAGTTGAAGTCATACGTAAAAATTGATACTGAACACAATAAGCCTTCCAATGAAGGTGGCAAAAGACTGACACTGACTGAAAATATGTAATAGAGATTTTATTATGATTAACATAAATCATGCGATGTGTACCATAGAGAAATATTAATTTATTTAGCTTGAAAGTGACTCACTCTTGTGTTAACTCTACACTGAAGATCAGCTGTTTCATGAGCAGAAGTTGAGGTTGTGGTAGACGGCTGAGTCGACTGGGAGGACTTTACTCGACACTGAAGATCAGCTGTTTCATGAGCAGAAGATCCGATGACTGTATGGACTGCTGTTTATGTTGGGAGGGATCGTAAACCTTCATAAATGCTGCTGCTTCCTGAGTCTGTTGGAAGAAAAGTAAACACATTAGTTACAGAAAAGCTTGGTTGTGTAATGTACATTTTATTTTACCATTAACATAAATCACGAGATGTGTACTATAGAAATATTGCATTTTGCATATCCGTAAACAATTATTATTTGCGAAGAATTGAATATTTTCAAAGAATAGTGATATTGTTAGCAGTATTTATTTCATGCATTACCATACTTTCTTTGATTTTATTAAACTGAAGTCTAACTTACATCTATGTTTATAGAACTTGAGTTTAGGTCTCCATCAATTAGATTGGTACTAATCTCCACAGCAGACCTGTAAAGTAATGTAAAATAATGAACAAAATATAATCGACAAAAGAACTACATGTTTGTTCTCCTGCATTGAATAAATATTTTCCAAAAGCATTTATAAGGTGAAACAGATAAATGTGCACAATAAACTCATATGGAAGATGGTCTATTAAGAAAATGTTTGAAATCAGACCTATAATCACCTTTATTAGTATTTACTATATTTAGGAATAAGACAAGAACATGAGTACCTGTGGAATAATTATTGGTCTAAGAGAGCCACAACAGTGTGTAGATTCCGAATAAATAGTACAGGTCATGAAAGTAATTTTGGAAAGATAATACTGATAATGTAACCTTTTTGCTCTTTTCCGTTGCCTGTCCTGCTGTAGATCTGTATCCTGATCTTGTATTTCTTTTTCTTCCCATCTTTGATGGCCTCTCAGTTCAATGTTATTGTCTGTTTTATTATGTGTTTGTTACTGAGTTCACTCTGGAACCTAACATTTTATTTCAAAAACGTATTAATACAATGATCATATATTATAAGTCATTTCACATTCCATGTGGACAATACATTAAACCACCAACTTTAACTTTTAATTTCGGAATGAAACCAAATTTCTAATAAATGTGACAACACTTTGCCAGTATCTGATTGGATGTAAAAGAGAGTATGATAATGGACCTTTGGAAATGGCCGAAAACGACACATACGAAATATTGCAGTCTCGGTTTGATTGAGACTATTCATGAGCGGTAGTGAAATATGCTAGCTACCGCTCACGCCATCTAGCCCCGGGTTGAGCAGAACTCAATATTCATAAAATCAATAGTACAAAAATGTAAACCATCGCGAAGATGTAAGTTGATCATTTAAAAAGAACCTGTTATTATTTGTAGTATTAAATGTGTAAAACAATTTACAAAATAAGTTTAGCAATTTATATAAACTGATTTTAGTTATATTTCGAAATGGGATGAATAAATGGGTGGCTAAAATAATTGCCACTGATGAATGTGAAATGAAGGTTAGCCTGTTCATATTGCCATTTATAAATTATTGTTTTATAATTGCCCAGTATTATACTGGGCAATTGGTAAGATGATTTACAATGGTGCAAAAATTAAATTTTCACAAAGTTCAATAAAAATATTTGTTTTGGAATTAGTATGGCAACGTAAAAAGACTGAAAAGAAGAAAAGAACACTGTGTATTATTAAATGCAAAGTAAAACAATACAGTTTTGCAAAATTAATGAATTTGAAGTCGTTCGTATGAACATTTACACAATGAGATTGAACTGTTAAATGAAGATAATGGACATCAAAATCTATGTCAAAGTAAAAAAGAAAAAATTGCATTTACAATAGAGGTACTACTGGCAAACTATAAACAAAATAGCAGGTTATAACCGGTGTCAAGACATCCATAATGAATCAATTGCAGTATGCAAGGTAGTTGAATGTCCACATTCACTCTGCTTTTTTGAGTTTTGCTTTTTTCATAGAGGGTTCTCATCGATGTCAAGGAAGTCATCATCTTTGGAAGTAAGGAATTCTTTCTCCTCTACCTCCGCCTGTAGCTCACCGACTTTTTTTGCAGTTCCATATTCTTTGACACGTCTGCTTGCATCTCTGTGTCTTTCGTTTGCAGCTCCAAGTTTTTTCTCTGTAGGTACAGTTCTCTCTGTGTGAGGGAATGAATTTTGTGGGTGTTTTTTTGGCAGTCATTTCAAGCTCTATCTCCTTCAGAAGAGTCAAGAAGCATTTCACGTTTTGGCGTTTAAGCAACCTTCTTTTAACCCTTTCTGCAGAGTATCACGAACTGACTCAATATGGCGCTTCGTTGGTGTTGTTTGCTCTGTAGACTGGTTTGATCACTCTTGCTAAGGATTGACAACATGGAGCCGTTAGACTGGTTTTGAACACTTTTGCTCGGAGTTGCCATAATGTTACTTTTCAGATTATATACTTTTGTGTAATCAATACTGTTTAGATTATATATTTGTGTCTGATTATAAATGTTCATATTCTGATCTTCAGTTATTGATGTTTATATTCTGATCTTCAATTACTGATCTGAAAAATATATATGTAGTAGTTAGTTAGCACAAGGCGTTGTTTCTTAAAGGCTCATGATCATTGAGAGAAAAAAAGGAAAACATGTTTTGAGAATTTAGAATGTTAAGGTGCAAGGCAAAACGCACATTCACACCTAATAGCAAGCCACTACCATATGCTCTGAAATATATACTTTTTATAATACATGTATACAGGAACACCTTGTTCACACCTGCCACCAAGAGACAAAAGACAGTATTAACAAGTGAAGGAAGTATTGCTGTGCAATACATGTCCGTACTGTTTCTGGAAACAGAAAAGGCGTGTATTATCATTGTCTCATAATATAGTGCATCAATGTAAAATTACCAACCTGTATCAGGTTCTTGGGATGTATGTGACTATTTTAAATGAAAATAGTATGTTGTTTCACACTTTAAACGTCCAACGGCAGGTGACTAATAAGTGACTTTAGTCATCACGCGTGCAATATATACAAAGCACAGATGCAAATAAGTAGGATTAGGTAATGGAAACCACCATCAAACAACAAAAAAGCACACTACACTAAATGTTATCACTACACCGATTATATGAAGAAAAGTAGTATTTGAAGAGGGAATGATTGGATGTGTGACGTCCGGCACCACGACAAGGACGTAGTCACATATTCAAGATAAGTTCAAATATTATAAATAACATCTACATATCAAGTCTACTTACATAATTTCTCACAGAGTCACTTGATATTGATGCTTCCCAGCAAGTGTTTTTCCAAAATTCTGCCATGATGCTTTTCAACAAAATTCTCTTGTCAGCAAGCAAGTTTTTCCAAAATTCCTTCCAACTGTAGCGTGGAAAAGGCTATATGAAATGGAATGTCACGATAATATGCACATCTCTACTTGATATTGATGATTCGTAGGATGTTTCGCGAAATTATAACAAAGGGTTATAGGGGAAAAACCCGGACAATAATTTTCTATTTGACTACCAAGTATGAAATGCATTAAAAATACAAAGGGGCATAACTGAGTGGAAAATTATCGAACCGGAACGTCACGAAAATATGCGCATATTCACTTGATATGGATGCTTCGTAGCAAGTTTCACGAAATTATAAAATGGGGTTTTAGAGAAACAGCGCTGACAAGAATTTTCTATTGACTACCAAGTATGAAATGCAAAGGGCCATAACTCAGTGGAAAATTATTGAACCGGAACGTCATGACAGTATGCACATCTCCACTTGATATTGATACTCAATAAATTCTAACAAGGAGTTATTGAGAAATAGCCCGGACAAGAATTACGTCTACGGACAGACGGAAGGACGGACGGACAAGGTGATTCCAGTATACCCCTACCCAGCCCACCCCACACTTTGCGTGGGGTATAAACAATTGGGCGTTACTATTACGTGATCTATTGTGTAATATGGGTTTCCATGATGTATGGTTAGCATAAAGTGTAGGAAACGCTGATTTGTTTTTGCTTGTTGTTGAACAAAGACTTCATGATAATTTTATACAAAACTGGCATAACAGATTGCAAGAATCAAGCAGAGCTTTGTTTTATAAATGTATAGAGCATTTTAGATTTCAACCCTACCTAAATATGTGTAATATATCGAAATTTAGGCAAGCTATAACTAAACTTCGCGTTCCGTCACACAGACTTGAGATAGAAGCTGGACGTTGGAGCAAACCAAACAGAACACCGGTTAATGATAGGAAATGTCAATTGGGGCTGTTCCCCCCCCCCCTCCCCCTCCCCCGCCCCCCTTTGGTACGCAGCATTCAGGGTACATTTTAGAGAGTATTCAGTACCCATGGCCCGGGTTAAAACAGTATTCAGTACTCGGGTTATCCATGTGAAATAGTATTAAATACTCGGGTCTAAAATGAAGGGGTATTCAGTACTCAGCCCTAATTTAGAGAGTATTTAGTTCTTGGGGGGAGGGGGGGGGCGAGGGGGGGGGGGGCACCCACTAAATTGTGCCAGTCTTTAGAAGGTGAGTTCCATTTGATATGCAGGCATAAGATAAGACAATATATTAAAACGTATTATTGCATGATCCGAATATGCAAAAGCTCATTTCCCTGTTTAATTCTACATTTAAAAAGCAAATAAGAAATCTAGCTAATTTTATTTATAAGGCTTTTAATAAAAGCAATGAATTATTGTTATAATTTGATTCTTACGGATGGCGGTAGGTGTATAGTACTGGTTCTGGGTGGTCTGCCTTTACCACAAAAAATTGACCGGCATAATTATGTAACATAATATGTGTTGAAAATGACGTAAAACACAAAACAAACATACAAACAGACATACGAACATACAAACAAACAATGTGTTGACAATTACGTAAAACACCAGACAAACAAACAAACAAACAATATCATTAGATAATTGTACTATTTGTATACGCATATTGGTATTTACTCACAATAATATCACCTTCTCCACAGATACTGTGTAAAATTACTAACTTTACTGTGCATTTGTACTATTCTGTTACATTGTCTGTCATGATATTTTTATGTTGTATATACTTGTACCATATTGGATATTGAAATAATCTATCTATCTATCTATCTATCTGTCTGTCTGTCTGTCTGCCTGCCTGCCTGCCTGCCTGTCTGTCTGTCTCTGTCTGTCTGTCTGTCTGTCTGTCTGTCTGTCTAATTCTCAACTAATTGTGTTTCGAAACTATGATGTCAAGATGTGCATATCGATTTGGCGTCAAAGTCGTCCTTGCGTTACCGGAGTTACGATCATGTTTTAAATACAATTTTATGTTTTTCGTTAATTGTTTTCAGTGGGGGCATCCGTGTCACATGGTTTGTTTGCTTGTCTGTTTGTTTGTTTGTTTGTTTGTATGATGCTTTACGTCGTTTTCAACACATGTAAGGTTATATATGACTGTCGATTTTTTGTGGTGGAGGCAGACCACCCACTTTTCCTGGGTAGAACCAGTACTGTACACCTCCCGCCATCCGTAAGAATCTACACTTCCTCACTTAAGACGAACCCGCAGGACATATTTATAGCTTTTGTATGGCTATGAAAGAGATGTCATGTTGAGCCTTTCGCCAGATAGTGTTGATGATTCTATATATATTTAAACTTATGCAGTTCTTTGATAAAAATTCAATTTTAATTTGAAAAAAAAAGTATTTGTTATGGATATGGGGTATGGGTATTTTCTCAACCGGTAATTAAACTTTATATATAAAGACAAACTTGTCAACCGGGATTCTTTTCAACATTCTGAAAAGATTGCCATTAGTTCGTGGAATGTAAATGGATTGTTTAGAAATAATGGAATGCGTCATTGTAAACTGGATGATGAAAATCTCATTAACAGTAAGTAAGTAAGTAAGTAAATATTTTATTATAGTGACATGTGTATACGGAAAAAACAAACATTTAATACAAATGCATAGAGAAACACCCGGCCCAACGGACCTATATGTCACCTTATAATTATAGTTTACAAGTAGTCAACATGGTTAAACATAATAGAAAATACTGTTATGAGCTCACAATGTACAATCTAAAATACAATTAAAGTTACAAAGGGTTCATTCATAAATATTATATATATTGGGATAAATAGTGTCAGTTTAGTTCAATAATTGCACCACATGTTTACAGTTACGAGTTATATAACACACTTCTTCTAAACAGATAAGCTTTAACAAGAAATTTTACAACTTTTCTTGTGTGGTTATGAATCAGGAAAATCAGTCTATTAGAGTCTGTCATGTTTTCATATATTCCATTTGAAATAATAATTTCACCGAATGTCACAGTTCGTATGTTGTTGTATAAAGGACACTTCACGGCTATTGGTACTTTGCGAAACGGAACGAAACGAAACGGAACGAGGGGCACAATATGGGGGAATTAAAAAATTAAATTTAAATTTTAAAAATCAATATATAATAGTAAAATACACGAACCCTGTATAAACATCAGTTGTCGAATGATGTATAATGTCCGAAGAAACTCATGATGCGCAAAACATCAAGTATATAACGTGTTAAAATCTTGTTTCGTTCCGTTACGCAAAGTACCATTACCCACACGGGTATTGGTATTTTGCGAAACGGAACGAAACAAAAATTTAAATGGGTAAGATGTATCGTTGAAAAGGAATAAAACCCTATCTTTTCTTTGATATACATTCATAGTAGTTAAAAGCATAACACTGCATGACTATAAATGCATACATCACACTAGTATTTGGACCAGAGCAACCTTATATGATGTACCGGATATATATAAAGTCTTGTAAACATATTAAGCTGTCGAATGATGTATAATGTCTGATGAAACTCATGATACGCAAAACCAAAATATAAAGAAATGAAATATATTTTGTATTGTTTCGTTCCGTTACGCAAAGTACCAATACCCACACTGGTATTGGTACTTTGCGAAACGGAACGAAACGAGAAAACTTTTATTTATTTACATGAAATATGTCAGGAATTCATATTTAATAATCGTTTATGTTTGCATGTACGTAACAATAGTGCTCGAGCTTGGATCTGCAAGTCGTTATTTTTCAAGTAATTGGCGACAGCTTAACAAAGCCATAACCGGAAATTACTGGTACCAAGTAACACACTATAACAATGTACATACCTGCGTACCTTACCTTCATATATACATGTACCTTCATAAGATACCTCGACATGCAATAGAGCTGGATATATCGAATAATCATTGATGGCTGTATATATGTATGTATAATTGCCGAGCCTGGATCTGTAAGTCGCCTTTTTTATGTTTTGAGATTATAGGAAAATTTGTATGTTTGTGAGGGGAATACATTTTGCACATTTTCTTGCATGTAACTGCGTGTAATAAAATTTGATTCTCCTTCTAACTATTTTTTTAAATTTGTTGTCGGCATCTTCAATTACATAAAACACATATGTAACCTTTTCGCTCTCGTTTCGTTCCGTTTCGCAAAGTACCAATACCTGTGTTGGTATTGGTACTTTGCGAAACGGAACGAAACGAGAGAACTTTAATTTATTTACATAAAATATTTCAGGAATTCATATCTAGTAATCGTTTATGCTTGCATGTACAATGATGGCTGTAGTGGTCAGCATCTTCAATTACATAATACATATTAGCCTTTTCTCTCTCGTTTCGTTCCGTTTCGCAAAGTACCAATACCCACACAGGTATTGGTACTTTGCGAAACGGAACGAAACGAGAGAATTTTAATGTATTTACATAAAATATTTCAGGAATTCATATCTAACTAGAACTATCACCACTGTGATGAGAATACCCCCGTTCGCACAAAAGGGGCCATAACTCCGCCAAATATTCGTATAGTGTAATCAAAATCGCACTTCACTTGTATTTCATCATAATACATGTGTACCAAAAATAAATTCAATCCATTAACCCATTAAAGAGTTATCGAAGTGCACGGACGGACGGACGAACGAACGAATGTACAAGGTGACTCCTATATACCCCCTCCTAAACTTCGTTTACGGGGGTATAATAATCGTTTATGCTTGCATGTACAATTTAATGGTTGTAGTTGTCAGCATCTTCAATTACATAATACATAATAGCATTTTCTCTCTCGTTTCGTTCCGTTTTGCAAAATACCAATACCCACACAGGTATTGGTACTTTGCGAAACGGAACGAAACGAGAGAATTTTTTTTTTTTTTACACGAAATATTTCAGGAATATCGAATAATCATTTATGTGTGCGTGTGTTCGTATAACTGTCGAGCTTGGATCTGCAAGTTATCTTTTTATGTGTGAAGATTACAGGAGAATTTGTATCTTCGTGAAGGGAATACTTTTCGCATATTTCCATGCATCTAACTGCTTGTAATGAAATTTTATTCTCCTTTTATTTATTTTTTCATTGTTACTTGTCAGCATCTTGAATTACATAATACATATATAACCAAATTAGCTTTTCCTATCTCGTTTCGTTCCGTTTCGCAAAGTACCAATACCCACACGGGTATTGGTACTTTGCGAAACGGAACGAAACGAGAGAATTTTAATATATTTACATGACATTTTTCAGGTATCTGATAATCGTTTATGCTTGCCTGTACAATAATGGTTGAGCCTGGATCTGTAAGTCGTTGTTTTTCAAGTAATTGACGACAGCTTAACAAAGCCATAACCGGAAATTACTGGTACCATGCAACACACTGTAACCATGTACATACACACGTACCTTCATATATAATGTACATGTACAATTCATAAGATACCTCGGCATGCAATAGATCATGCACATATCGAATAATCATTTATGGTTGTATGTATGTATTATTGCCGAGCCTGGATCTGCAAGTCGCCTTTTTATGTTTAGAGATGCTAGGAGAATTTGTATGTTTTTGAAGGGAATACTTTTTGCATATTTCCTTGCATGTTACTGCGTGATATTAAATTTGATTCTCCTTCTATCTATTTTGTTTAATTTGTAGTTGTCAGCATCTTCAATTACATAATACAGACATATATATGATATATAAAACAAAATTAGCCTTTCCTCTCTCGTTTCGTTCCGTTTCGCAAAGTACCAATACCCACACAGGTATTGGTACTTTGCGAAACGGAACGAAACGAGAGAATTTTAATTTATTTACATGAAATATTTCATGTTTGTATAATTGTCGAGCTTGGATCAGCAAGTTATCTTTTTATGTGTGGCAATTACAGACTTTGTATGTTCGTGAAGGGAACACTTTTCATATATTTGCTTGCATCCTTTCATATGTAACTGCGTGTAAAGCAATTTGTACCATAACTGAAGCATTTTACTGTTGAAACAAAGCTAGGATATATACAATACCACAATAGTGTTAATGAGGTATAACAAGGGGCGGGCTTGTCTATGTGCTACAACTGAGTGCGTCTATCTAATAATTGCACTGTTTTACTACATGTATATTGATTTTATTTCGATTTTTACATTTTTTCAAATAAACAGCGTTGCCATACTGGACTGTTTTAGAACATGAAAATGAGCAAATGTGTATTTGTATTGTACCATAATAAAAAAAACTTCGGATGATTTCTCAATGGAAGTTGACAGTATAGTGTTTTGGGTTGCATTATGACATGGACATGAACCAAAAAATATAAATGGACATCGACCTTCCATTTGCCATACTGGACTGTTTAGGACATGAAAATGAGTAAATGATTATTTGTAGTGTACTATAATAAAAAAAACTTTGGATGATTTCCCAATGATTAATTGACGGTACAGTGTTTTGGGTTGCATTAGGACATGGACATGAGCCAAACAATATATATGGAAATCGACCTTACATTTGAAAAACTTTACTACCTTCTATTTAAGTTTCCCAGATTTTGGAAATAAAAGTAATTAAAAAGTATTTAATTCTAAAAAAAACACAAAATTAAATAAATTAAAACTAAGATTCTTACTACCTACTAACTCACTGTAATACATGCATTTTAATAGCCACCTGTTCATGCTGTTGTGAAATTTAATCTAGATCATATTTCATATTTCCAGACACATGTACTGGGTGACCTTGATAAAAACAGAACAGGGTTGTACCTGTCTTGGTTTGTTGTACTATTTGACCTTTTCAATAATTTTAGGGATTTTATTGGCTTATTGTACAAAACATATATTTCTAGCATTTTCACTCGGTATACAAAGTGTACCATATTCATCCATATTAGAGTCAATCTTATGAGAAATTCAAAGTTGAGACAAGCATTCCAGTTAGTACTTTTTGCCCAGATTTCAGCGAATTGCCCTGGTTTCCCCTAATCCATGCATGTAATTATATGACCATTTAATTGACATTAGTTAATCAAAAGCTGTTTATTCAGACAAGGTGCAAATTGATATGATCAGTGGCAATGCCTCACCTAACTATGGTCTACCTCACCTAACTATGGTCTAAGAAACTACTGCATGGCTATCCTATCTGCAGATATAAGACTGACCAGATACATGATTTTATAATTTATTTATTCACTTGTTGAAAGATTCAAACAATGATACACATTTGTTTTTGATTTTGTTTTATTCTTTATGAACACAGCACTGTTTTTAAAAGTAATCTTTATATCATAAATTTATCTTAAGGCAGCATAAAGTTACTGGAATATTATAGCTGTAAAAAATATAAAAAGGTTTTATGGATAAAAAACTTTAAGCACATGGTATAAAGTTTTATGGTACATCCAACTTCTTTTGCACGAACACCTTTTGGTCCTTATAAAATCCCTATCTTCATAAGGTATACAATGAATGTGATTGTTTTGAATAATAAAACAAACATGTAAAACTGTATTTTATAGAATTTCCATACTTTACTTAGTCAACTGCTTAGTAAGATATGCAGTAATGCAATTTTAAATGGGATCAAAAACCAGACAAATTAAACAGAAAAATATTATGTCAAAATTATAACAATGGTGGCCTTAAAATGATTGATTTAAAAAAAAAGTTTTATCTTTAAAGGCAAGCTGGGTAATGCGTTTTTTAGACAAAGACAATAATGGACAATGGAAAAAAATATATTTAAACAAACTAAAAAACTATGGAGGGGAACTTTTATTCGAATGCAACTGTACTTAAAATGAAATAACCAACATGCTTAAAAATTATACATTTCTATTTGATATTTTAACATCATGGTTAACAATTAAAACAGCAGGTGTTGATCCTTCTGTAATAGATATTAAAACAGAGATTGTCTGGAACAATATTTTTTTTTAAAACTGCAAACAAAACATTTTTCTTTAAAACATAGTTTGAACGCGGTATGTACATGACTTTTACAACCCTCAAACAAGGCAATGGTACATTTTTATAGATCTTCTAAAGATATATAACTTAAAACAATGAGACTTTTTAAATTTTATATGTCTTTAATATCCTGTCTACGCAAAACATGCAAACAAAATATGGACGCCCAAGTTAACGTTGCAAATAATAAGAACAGCAAAACTATTTTTGATAGAATTACGAAAAAACAAAACAAGCAAATAAATTTTTATACTCACAACAACTAAACAATGATAACCCGAAACCATAGTATCTCAAGAAATCGCTCTTATGAACGATAAACTTCAAAAAATTGAAAATAAATGGAAATTATGTAATAGATAGAGTCTGGTCTCAGCGAGTTGGCTTATTTAAACACCGAGATGGGCGTAGCCCATCGAGGTGTTTAAATAACCAACGAGCTGAGACAGACTCTATCTTTTTTGTAGCATGGTGTACTGAGTAACACTGTGACGCCATACTGACCGTACTCTAAATTCCAATATCCGGTAGTTGTAGTACGGTAAAGCCACGCCCCTTTAGTTAACCTGAATTAAACGATTTAATGCTCTGCATTCATCAAAGGAAATGTCACCGACCATGCTACAATTTACTTTAGTGTAAAATGAGTTCATTTGATAGAAATATGTAGGCCTAGTTTTTATGATGAATTCCTTCTTCTGGATTTTATCTTAAGTTTGTTTGTGAAACCATTTCCTTTATTTTATAAACTTAGAGCACACACTTGTTTTAGATTTGACAGTCATTAAAGTATTAATTTTAAGTTTTATTTATTTTAAAATGTAAACATACTTTCCTTATGCCGGGTATAAGTCGGACACCTGGAGCTAGAAATGATTTCTAATCATGCCACGCCGATAATCGAACGGCCCATCTTATGTTGATGATCGATTGACGACTGTCTCTAATTGATTTTTCAACTCCTGAAAGAAAAATAAATATAAAAAATAAATGCTACAGTCAGCTTTGTTTAGTAGTAGACCTCTAGCAATTGTCAAAAACATAAAACTTACTTGCCATATTTTAACAAAATGAAAGTATAAAATCCTGTAAATTTTTACCTACAATTTGAATAAATACTTTAAAATATCAATTAAATCACATGTTTATTTTTAATTCTTATTATTATATGATTCCTGCAAATTTTAAGTTTTGAGATTTTGATTTGAGTTTTGAGTTGAGCGCAGAAAAAGTATAACCTTAGGGCCTGGTTATTGTACAATTTAAATAAAATTGTATGGTAATTTGATAAGTAGTACTACAAAAGTTAAATATAATTTCCAAAAAGTTAAATGGATTGGTAAACTTAATTTGTGACATTAAAATAATAACAAGAAAAACAATGTTTTAGTGATGTAAGTAATAGATAGAGTCTGGTCTCAGCGAGTTGGCTTATTTAAACACCGAGATGGGCGTAGCCCATCGAGGTGTTTAAATAACCAACGAGCTGAGTCAGACTCTATCTTTTTTGTAGCATGGTGTACTTAGTAACACAGTGACGTCATAGTGACCGTACTCTAAATTCCAATATCCGGTAGTTGTAGTACGGTAAATCCACGCCCCTTTAGTTACCCTAAATTAAACGATTTAATGCTCTGCATTCATCAAAGGAAATGTCACCGACCATGCTACAATGTATTTGAATGGGCATGTAATGTTTATTTGAAAGGTCATTAAATTGCTTGTATGGGTGGTCATGAAAGGTCATTAAATTGCTTGTATGGGTGGTCATGAAATCCTGAAATATTCTTATATACCACATTCTTGAGTAATGTCACAGACATTTAAAGAAAGGTGAAGTAAATATAAGGGGCCATAACTTTAGTAAAATAAGGCTATTTGGATGCAGACGTGATCCTGACTTACCAACTTTCATTGTCCAACTTAGCATGAGAGAGAGACAGATTTGCAGAAAAGAGTTTTTATGAAGGTGGAAAAAGGTGAAAAAATATAAGGGGTGATAACTGCCGAAAAATTAGATTAGATGACAACGAAACAATTAGGTTGGATAAAAAAGAGTTGAAGTTGAAGTTGAGCTGTAGTATTGATGTGGAACGTAAACCAAATTTCAAATAATAGTTGGGGACATATTTTGTGAGTAATGAAAGGGTTGTAACTCCCCACAAAATTCACCAAACATATTGAAACTAGAAGTTGATATGTAACTGTTGATAATAAAGGAATTTATCACATTTAAATTCAATAGGTGAAAGCACAGGGAAAAATATCTGAAAACTGTATATATGGACCAATATTTCTTAGTAAAATCGGGCAGTAACTCCTCCAATAATTCATCAAACATATTGAAACTCAAACTTGAACTGTAACTCTACAATATAAAGCTCCATACCAATTTTGATAATCAATAGATGAATGCATGATGAAACAAAGTCCGGAAACTGTATGCGGATATTCTAAGACGAATAAGGGCAATAACTCGTACAAAAATTCCCAAAATGGATTGAAACTGAAACTTGATGGGGTACTAGATCAAAGGTCAATGTCACAGAGATCAGAACATGGCAAACGGTTTCCAATCAATAACTTCATAACCATTTATCCTAGAACCTTAAAACTTCACAGGATGATAGGATTTACAGAGTAGATGACCCTTATCGTATTTAGAGTAAATTGGGCTAAGGTCAAGGTCACAGAGATCTGAAAATGGAAAACAGTTTCCGATCAATAACTTGAGAACCACTAGACCCAGAATGTTGAAAACATCATAGGATGATTGGACATGCAAAGTAGATGACCCTTATTGATTTTGGGTTCAGTCGATCAAGGGTCAATGTCAAAGGGGCCTGAACACGGAAAACAGTTTCTGATCAATTACTTGAGAACTACTTGATCCAGAATGTTGGATGATTGGACATGCCAAGTAGGTGATCCCTATTGTAGCCAACCATCAGTGTCTCTTTTGACTTTCGCTCCTGTTTCCTATTGACTTTCGCTCCTGTCCCGTATTGACTTCTTGCCTATTAATACGACTATGCATTGGGGAAGACAGGCGCTTCTTCTAGTTGTACATGCAACATAAACGATTATAAGATAAGAATTCCTGAAATGTTTCATGTAAATCAATTAAAGTTTTCTCGTTTCGTTCCGTTTCGCAAAGTACCAATACCCGTGTGGGCAAAGTACCAATACCCGTGTGGGTATTGGTACTTTGCGAAACGGAACGAAACGAGAGAGAGAAAGCTAATTTGAATATTATATAATATAATGTATTATGTAATTCAAAATCCTGACAACTAAAAATTAAAAAAAAAAGTTAGGAGAATCAAATTGCATTGCACACATTTACGTGCAAGGATGCAAGAATGCAAGGAACTATGCGAAAAGTATTCCCTTCACGAACATACAAATTCTCCTGTAATCTTCACACATAAAAAGATAACTTGCAGATCCAAGCTCGACAGTTATACAACCATGCACACACAAACGATTATTAGATACGAATTCCTGAAATATTTCATGTAAATATATTAAATTTTTCTCGTTCCGTTTCGTTTCGCAAAGTACCAATACCCACACAGGTATTGGTACTTTGCGAAATGAAACGGAACGAGAAAAATTTAATATATTTACATGAAATATTTCAGGAATTCGTATCTAATAATCGTTTGTGTGTACATGGTTGTATAACTGTCGAGCTTGGATCTGCAAGTTATCTTTTTATGTGTGAAGATTACAGGAGAATTTGTATATGTATTATCATTATGTAATTCAAGATGCTGACAAGTAAGAATTAAAAAATAAATAGAAGGATAATCAAATTTCATTACAAGCAGTAACATGCAAGGAAATATGCGAAACGTATTCCCTTCACGAACATACAAATTCTCATGTAATCTTCATACATAAAAAGATAACTTGCAGATCCAAGCTCGACAGTTATACAAACATAATCACATAAACGATTATAAGATACGAATTCCTGAAATATTTCATGTAAATAAATTAAAATTCTCTCGTTTCGTTCCGTTTCGCAAAGTACCAATACCTGTGTGGGTATTGGTACTTTGCGAAACGTAACGAAACGAGATAGGGAAAGCTAATTTGGTTATATGTATTATGTAATTCAAGATGCTGACAAGTAAGAATTAAAACAAAAATAGAAGGAGAATCAAATTTCATTACAAGCAGTTACATGTAAGGAAATATGCGAAAAGTATTCCCTTCACGAACATACAAATTCTCCTGTAATCTTCACACATAAAAAGATAACTTGCAGACCCAAGCTCGACAGTTATACAAACATGCACACATTTAATGATTATCCGATATTCCTGAAAATTTCATGTCAATAAATTAAAATTCTCTCGTTTCGTTCCGTTTCGCAAAGTACCAATACCTGTGTGGGTATTGGTACTTTGCGAAACGGAACGAAACGAGATGGGGAAAGCTAATTTGGTTATATGTATTATGTAATTCAAGATGCTGACAAGTAAGAATTAAAAACAAAATAGAAGGAGAATCAAATTTCATTACAAGCAGTTACATGTAAGGAAATATGCGAAAAGTATTCCCTTCACGAACATACAAATTCTCCTGTAATCTTCACACATAAAAAGATAACTTGCAGATCCAAGCTCGACAGTTATACAAACATGCACACATTTAATGATTATCCGATATTCCTGAAAATTTCATGTCAATAAATTAAAATTCTCTCGTTTCGTTCCGTTTCGCAAAGTACCAATACCTGTGTGGGTATTGGTACTTTGCGAAACGGAACGAAACGAGTAGGTATTGGTACTTTGCGAAACGGAACGAAACGAGATAGGGAAAGCTAATTTGGTTATATGTATTATGTAATTCAAGATGCTGACAAGTAAGAATTAAAAAAAAAATAGAAGGAGAATCAAATTTCATTACAAGCAGTTACATGCAAGGAAATATGCGAAAAGTATTCCCTTCACGAAGATACAAATTCTCATGTAATCTTCACACATAAAAAGATAACTTGCAGATCCAAGCTCAATAGTAATACAAACATGCACACATAAATGATTATCCGACATTCTTGAAAAATGTCATGTAAATATATTAAAAATTCTCTCGTTTCGTTCCGTTTCGCAAAGTACCAATACCTGTGTGAGTATTGGTACTTTGCGAAACGGAACGAAACGAGATAGGAAAAAGCTAATTCTGTTATATACGTATGTATTATGTAATTCAAGATGCTGACAAGTAAGAATTTAAAAAAATAGAAGGAGAATCAAATTTCAATACAATCAGTTACATGCAAAGAAATATGCGAAAAGTATTCCCTTCACAAAGATACAAATTCTCCAGTAATCTTCACACATAAAAAGATAACTTGCAGATCCAAGCTTGACAGTTATACAAACATGCACACATAAATGATTATCCGATATTCCTGAAATATTTCATGTCAATACATTAAAATTCTCACGTTTCGTTCCGTTTCGCAAAGTACCAATACCTGTGTGGGTATTGGTACTTTGCGAAACGGAACGAAACGAGATAGGGAAAGCTAATTTGGTTATATGTATTATGTAATTCAAGATGCTGACAAGTAAGAATTAAAATTAATAGAAGGAGAATCAAATTTCATTACAAGCAGTTACATGCAAAGAAATATATTGCGAAAAGTATTTCCTTCACGAACATACAAATTATCCTGTAATCTTTACACATAAAAATGTAACTTGCAGATCCAAGCTCGACGGTAATACAAACATGTACACATAAATGAGTATCCGATATTCCTGAAATATTTCATGTTAATAAATTAAAATTCTCTCGTTTCGTTCCGTTTCGCAAAGTACCAATACCTGTGTATGTATTGGTACTTTGCGAAACGGAACGAAACGAGAGAGGAAAGGCTAATTTTGTTATAAATATGTATAAGTAATTAAAGATGTTGACAACTACAAATTAAAAAACAAATAGGTTGAATTAAGTAGAATCAAATTTAATAACACCCAGTTACATGCAAGGAAATATGCAAAACGTATTCCCTTCACAAACATACACATTCTCCTATCATCTCTAAACATAAAAAGACGACTTGCAGATCCAGGCTCGGCAATTATACATACATACAACCATAAATTATTATTCGATATGTGCGGCTCTATTGCATGTCGAGGTATCTTATGAAGGTACATGCATCTATGAATGTACGTATGCATGTACATGGATACGGTGTGTTGCATGGTACCAGTAATTTCCGAATATGGCTTTGTTAAGCCGTCGCGAATTGCTTGAAAAAAAAACGACTTACAGATCCAGTCTCAACCATTACTGTACATGCAAGCATAAACGATTATTAGATATGAATTCCTGAAATATTTTATGTAAATAAATTAAAGTTCTCTCGTTTCGTTCCGTTTCGCAAAGTACCAATACCAACACAGGTATTGGTACTTTGCGAAACGGAACGAAACGAGAGCGAAAAGGTTACATATGTGTTTTATGTAACTGAAGATGCCGACAACAAATTTAAAAAAATAGTTAGAAGGAGAATCAAATTTTATTACACGCAGTTACATGCAAGAAAATGTGCAAAATGTATTCCCTTCACAAACATACAAATTTTCCTATAATCTCAAAACATAAAAAAGGCGACTTACAGATCCAGGCTCGGCAATTATACATACATATATACAGCCATCAATGATTATTCGATATATCCAGCTCTATTGCATGTCGAGGTATCTTATGAAGGTACATGTATATATGAAGGTAAGGTACGCAGGTATGTACATTGTTATAGTGTGTTACTTGGTACCAGTAATTTCCGGTTATGGCTTTGTTAAGCTGTCGCCAATTACTTGAAAAATAACGACTTGCAGATCCAAGCTCGAGCACTATTGTTACGTACATGCAAACATAAACGATTATTAAATATGAATTCCTGACATATTTCATGTAAATAAATAAAAGTTTTCTCGTTTCGTTCCGTTTCGCAAAGTACCAATACCAGTGTGGGTATTGGTACTTTGCGTAACGGAACGAAACAATACAAAATATATTTCATTTCTTTATATTTTGGTTTTGCGTATCATGAGTTTCATCAGACATTATACATCATTCGACAGCTTAATATGTTTACAAGACTTTATATATATCCGGTACATCATATAAGGTTGCTCTGGTCCAAATACTAGTGTGATGTATGCATTTATAGTCATGCAGTGTTATGCTTTTAACTACTATGAATGTATATCAAAGAAAAGATAGGGTTTTATTCCTTTTCAACGATATATCTTACCCATTTAAATTTTTGTTTCGTTCCGTTTCGCAAAATACCAATACCCGTGTGGGTAATGGTACTTTGCGTAACGGAACGAAACAAGATTTTAACACGTTATATACGTGATGTTTTGCGCATCATGAGTTTCTTCGGACATTATACATCATTCGACAACTGATGTTTATACAGGGTTCGTGTATTTTACTATTATATATTGATTTTTAAAATTTAAATTTAATTTTTTAATTCCCCCATATTGTGCCCCTCGTTCCGTTTCGTTTCGTTCCGTTCCGTTTCGCAAAGTACCAATAGTCTCGTCTTCAATTAATCCGGACTGACATAAAGTACACAGTCTTTGATTTGGTGCTTCACCAACATAGCGTCCAGTTTCAATTCTTAAAGGTAAGATACCGCATCTGAATTGAGCATATATAGCGCGTTCATTTCTTTTTAAATCCATGGTTAGATAATCTTCACATGAAAAACGGCCCTTGAATGATTTGTAAGTCCTCAACTTTGGCACCTTTTCATAATCATTAGCCCATACATTTGCATAATAATCCGTCAGTTCTGATTTTACACATTCCATATTTACTGTAATTTTATTGTATTAAGTCGGATATAGTTATCCTAAATGAAACTCATGCGTCTTACCAAGTTATGATGAAATTGGAAGGTTATGTTACTATTTCTAACTGAAGATCTATTACACCAAGCTGATTACGAGGTGGTAATACTTTACTCATTAAAAAGTCCATACGAAATGGAGTCAGAGTAATAGTCAATGATCATAATGACATGATATGGGTGAATTTAAACCATAGGGCATTCGGCCTAAGGCAAGATCTTTATATTTATGGTTTATATATATCGCCAAGTTCTTCTCAATATACTAAAAGAACTGATTGTGATAAGATTTTTTTTTTTAAAAACTTGAGTATGATATTATCAAGTTTAGCCAGCAAGGATCTATAATGTTAATTTGTGACCTAAATGCACATATTAACAAGAACGACCTTGACTTTATTTGTAATGAAGGGGATGGTAATTGAGATGATTTCCTACCTGATAATATTGTTTCGATAATGTTCAAAGATTAAGAAATACTGTATTTTCACAGTCTACAAACGAATATGGTAAAAGCTTGTTAGAACTATGTATTTCTTCACAGTTAAGTAATATTTATAGCATATTTTCTCGTATGCGATTTATGCTGCTTCTCGAGGGCCGTATGCCCGAGAGTGCAGTATAAATCGCATACGAGAAAACATGCTATACATGTTTTGTACCAGAGCCATTTATCCAAGTACGCAAGAAGTTTTAGGGCGTTGCAGTTTTCAGTAAACATAACAGCTCGACATACTGACGTCATTTCGAATTTTTCAAATTCATCACTGATATTCGGCAGGTGCCCTCCTGATATTTCAGGACTTCATCCGCGGTGCGGTAATTCGGTGTGGATATAATCCTAATACATTTAGGGAGTCACGAACCTTTGGGGACCCTTTTAAAAATACATAGAAATATAAAACACGCATTTGAAGAACATATGATGCTTTTAACTGGCGTGTCCAGATTGGGTCATAAAACTTGGGGTTTGGTCCCTAGCTATATATATGCAAATCACCTTACCGGACTACTTTTTCCCCCCATAATTCCAAGTGCCAAACACGAGAGATGATACTAGTATCGATCGAGAGCGAAAATGAACAGCTCGATAGCATTATCACGCAGCATGAGCATGATGTTTTGATTACTGCAGCCAATCGCCTTTGTGTATTACTGGGCAAATGCAATGTCCGAGTGCTGTTTTGGTAATGGTTTAGTCGTTTTGATTGATAGGTTGTGTGTGAACATTACAACTGCGCGCGCGTAAAATTGAGTAGAACTTATCTGTCATTTATAGCACGGCTGAAATATACCGGCATTTATAGCATGGTTTATGCGCAGACCTTCAGGTTTATAAAAATTATATCATAAGCAAGAACAGAGGAAACCCATTAGAGCTATGGTACAAGTATAGGATAGAGCATGAGTTTTGCACGGGTACGGGGAGATAATGCACGAGCGTTATACCACAATAACTAACATATGCTGTGTATATCCTCGGGTATTACTCGCTAACGCTCGTGCATTATCTCCCCGTACACGTGCAAAACTCATGTTCTATTCTATACTTATACCACAATAGCCTAAATACACACTATGCATCGTGTAATATCCGAGGATATACACAGCATATGTTAGTTATTGTGGTATAAATACAATAACTAACATATGCTGTGTATATCCTCGGGTATTACACGATGCATAGTGTGTATTTGGGATATTGTGGTACAAGAATACTAAATGGTAGAACTCTTCGCGACTCGGCAGGAAATGCTATTTCCCATGTTTATAATGGCGCATCCATTGTTGACTATTGTATTTGTAGTTCGAATTTGTTAGCTGATGTTTCTTCTTTTAAAGTTCATATGTTTGGTTCAGTTATTTCTGATCACTGTCAGATAACGGTTAATTTTCAATCATTGTGATTAACGTACGTCACCAAGTACAAGACTCATTGTGACAAAACCCAAAGAGACTTAAATGGGATGAAAAGTCGAAGGCTATGTTAACTTAATTGAAACAGCTAAACTTATAAATAGCTTTCATGAAATGTTAAATGATGAGTGTTTATCTGATGCAGAGAGGGTAAATACTAATACTTTTGAGTTTGCATCTACCCTGAGAAATTCTGCCTCCTTAAGGCAAGCAGTTGCAAAACGTGGTAAAATCAAGAGACAAAAAAAGCTTGGTTTGATGATGAACTTTCTATGATGAAAACATGTATTAAACACTTGGGGTGTAAACTGCATTCCAATCCATGGGACTCAGGATTACGTATGCAAATTTATGCTGAAACGAAAATATATAACAAGCTTGTCAGAAAGAAACATAGGATATATAAGAATGCATTACAAGAAACATAGGATATAAAAGAATGCATTACAAGAAACATAGGATATATAAGAATGCATTACAAGAAACATAGGATATAAAAGAATGCATTACAAGAAACATAGGATATATAAGAATGCATTACAAGAAACATAGGATATAAAAGAATGCATTACAAGAAACATAGGATATATAAGAATGCATTACAAGAAACATAGGATATAAAAGAATGCATTACAAGAAACATAGGATATATAAGAATGCATTACAAGAAACATAGGATATAAAAGAATGCATTACAAGAAACATAGGATATATAAAAATGCATTACAAGAAACATAGGATATATAAGAATGCATTACAAGAAAATAAGAATGCATTACAAGACACATATGATATATAAGAATGCATTACAAGAAACATAGGATATATAAGAATGCATTACAAGAAACATAGGATATATAAGAATGCATTACAAGAAACATAGGATATAAAAGAATGCATTACAAGAAACATAGGATATAAAAGAATGCATTACAAGAAACATAGGATATAAAAGAATGCATTACAAGAAACATAGGATATATAAAAATGCATTACAAGAAACATAGGATATATAAGAATGCATTACAAGAAAATAAGAATGCATTACAAGACACATAGGATATATAAGAATGCATTACAAGAAACATAGGATATATAAGAATGCATTACAAGAAACATAGGATATATAAGAATGCATTAGATATATAAGAATGCATTACAAGAAACATAGGATATATAAGAATGCATTACAAGAAACATAGGATATAAAAGAATGCATTACAAGAAACATAGGATATATAAGAATGCATTACAAGAAACATAGGATATATAAGAATGCATTACAAGAAACATAGGATATATAAGAATGCATTACTTAATGGTTTATTAGATACTGAATTTGAAAACCCTAAACAGTTTTGGGACAAAGTCAACTCTTTAAAAGATAATTTTAAAAACGATGCATCATCAGGTATAACAATGGTCTATTGTTCGGGCGCTTGTTTCAGCCAAGATTTTTTTTTACTTTTAAGACAAAATTCAACTAGGACCTAAATAAAATATATATCATCAAAACGGACATTTTTAGTGGTAAATAAAAATTCCTTACTTTTCTAAATCGGTTGAGAAATAAAATGTTCACATGCAAAAATGTTTTGATAGTGCATTTTCAGTGCAAAATTCCGGTAATTGAACAATTTGAAACACATTTTCTTTTTAGAATTTTGTACGAAAATGTTTTTAATGAGCTGGATAAATGTAAGTTAAGACACTCTGAAAGTTTTATGGCAAAACATTAGGGCTAACTGAAGTTATTTCAGATTTCTTAATTTTCTGCTGTCTCAGCAACAAATAATTTACATTGGAAAAGCCCCACCAAATAAAGCATTTTGTCTGTAAAATATTTATTTCTTAACCGATTTTAAAAAGTAAGGTATTTTTGTTTTCCACTAAAAAATCTAGTTCTTATGATATGTTATATATGGCCGTATTTTTAAAATTGCTCATGCGATTGTGGGAAAACCTTTGGCTGAAACAAACGCCCCAAACAATAGTTATTTTAAGGCACTTATGAATACCAGCATTGAAACTAGTGTCTATTCCAAAGATTATAAGAATCCATCATGAGTATCCATGTGAGATAGAGAAATCTCACCCGAGGGGTTAGAATTGCAACCAGGGACGAGGCTCTGATCCCTCACTGATGATGGATTATTTTTCTCCCATTATGTGTTTATTACCGGCATAAAATCAATGACTTAGCATGCTGATTTAACGCGACGTCGACGTAACGCCATGACGTCATAAGTCACATGTCATGTAAGATAGAGTTTTCTCCCATTTCTGCTCATGTGAGATAGGTATTTTCCTCATGTGAGATTATAAGTATCCATCATGAGTATCCATGTGAGAGAGGTAAATCTCACCCGAGGGTCAGATTGGTAACCAGGGACGAGGCTCTGCCGACGGATTTCCTTGTCCGGTATGCAAGAAAGAGTGACGGATTTCCTTGTCCGGTATGCAAGAAAACTCTTCATGGATGCTCATGATGGATACTTATATTATTGCATACCGGACAAGGATATCCGTCATTTTACCGGGGCTAGATATTTCCATCTCACCCTAGGGTCGAGATAAAAAATCTCTTTTCTTGCATACCGGACAAGGAAGAGATTTCTTGCATACCGGACAAGGAAATCCGTCATTTTACCGGGGCTAGATATTTCCATCTCACCCTAGGGTCGAGATAAAATTCACGCGCACTCTTTTCTTGCATACCGGACAAGGAAGAGTTTTCTTGCATACCGGACAAGGAAATCCGTCATTTTACCGGGGCTAGATATTTCCATCTCACCCTTGGGTCGAGATAAAATTCACGCGCAACAATGACGTCAATCACGTGAACAGATGCATGACGTCATTGTGCTAAAAAACATTAAAATGTTAGTTATTGGTGACGTCGACGCACAAAATGTCAATGATCTCACCCTTGGGATCAGAATTGTAACCAGGGACTCTCTGGGATCAGAATTGTAACCAGGGACGAGAGTACCAGGGACGAGAGTCCCACCAGGGACGAGAGTCCCTGGTTACAATTCTGATCCTCGGGTGAGATTTACCTATCTCACATGGATACTCATGATGGATACTTATAATCTCACATGAGGAAAATGCCTATCTCACATGAGCAGAAATGGGAGAAAATAATTGTTTTGATAAGTATTCTAGTTGCTCATTTAGCAGTCTGAATGCAGAAATTACCCATGAAGAAATCGTTAAAGCATCGAAATGTCTAAACAGTAACAAATAATGTGGTACAGTTGAGATATCTAATGAAATGTTAATTTTATCTATTCCATCACTCATTGATTTGTATGCAACTATTTTTAAAACAATTTTTAAAAAAGGCATTTATCCGGACTCCTGGAGAGATAATATTATTAAACATATACATAAAGGAGGAGATCATTTGGATCCAAGAAATTATAGGGGTATTGCTATTTCCAGCTGTTTCAGTAAATTGCTTTGTCGGGTTCTGTTCAACCGCCTCGACAAATCTCTCGAAGATAATGATGTAATTTGTCACGAACAAATTGGGTCCCGTAAGGGGTTTCGAACAAGTGACCATATTCTCACTCTAAAGACACTTATAGATAAATCATTTAAACAGTCGAAGTACTTATTCACATTTTTTGTTGATTTTTAAAATGCATTTGCTACTGTTAATCGATCAGCATTGTTACATTAATTGAGCATGTATAACATCAAAGGCCCCTTTCTTAATATTATAAAGAGTATGTATGATAATGTATTATTTTCAGTTAAAACAGACAATGGCTTCTCTTCACCATTTTCCACAACAATAGGTGTAAAGCAGGGGTGTATTCTTAGTCCGACTTTATTTTCTCTGTATATTAATGATTTTGGTTGATCAGTTTGATTCTGCATCGGATCCTGTCCTATTAGATGACATATATATTTCATGCTTAAACATGCTGATGGTTTAGTCCTTATCTCAATCTCTGAAAAAAGGCCTACAATCCTCCCTTTTAAAACTTGAATCCTTTTGTGAAAAATGAAACCTTGAAGTAAATCTTGAAAAGACAAAAAATATTGTCTTTAATAAATCGGGTAAAATCCTAAGAAGGTACACCTTCAGATTTGCACAGAATATTGTTGAAATGGTTTCTGAAAACAAGTATTTAGGGATAATCTTTCAACCTTCTGGTTTATTCAGCGATGGAATAAAACACTTTTGTAATAAGGCTAGAAAAGCTATTTTATCTATTAGAAAGGATTTGTTCTCTGATAAACCTAATGTGCACCTGCATTTTTTTAATTTTTTATTCCTGTGTTAGACCCATTGTGTTGTATTGTAGTGTGTGGGGACTAGCTATTTTAGTAAAGCCTAACACTGATAAAGAAATGAGATATAATTTGTTTACTCCTGAACTTGTTCAACTTAGATACTTAAAATATGTGCTTGGAGTCCATAAATCTGTTAGGAAAATATCCATTAGCTATCTTTAGCCTCAAAAGTTGTGTACATTTTTGGTTACACTTGAACAAATTAATAGTAAATGAAAATTTTATTGCATATAATGCATTGGTTCGTTTATGCAATCTTTTTTAAATCAAATTGGATTCTTCCACTCATGGAAACACCAGGCAACTTTTTCGCCAGTCAGATTGGTAAATGCTATAATCCATAAATTGTATGTCAGATATAACTCTTTTTGGCATCATAGGCTTTTCAATGATGAAAATAAGCCAAATGGCAATACATTTCGAACTTATAGAATAGTAAAACCTTGTTTTGAACTTGAAATGTACCATGTTGCTAAGTAAGTAATTTGACTCGTCTTAGATTAAGTTGTCACAAGTTAGCTAAAGAGGTAGGGCGACATAAGACATAAGAAAATCGACCTGAGCAATAGAATATGCCCATTATGTAGAACAGGAATTGAAGATGAATTACACGTTCTCATGAACTATGCTCAGTTAACGACTATTAGATCGTCTTTCTTCATTAAACTGGCGTCTACCTAGCCTATTTTTCAGACAATGGATGATAATAACTTTAAATATATTTTCAGTAGTAATGATCATGATGTTGATAATATGTGTATTTCCTACGTTTGTGGTCCCGTGTGGTTCCCGGGTGCCCCCGTTTGATCATGGGGCAAATAATAGGGCCACTGCAGATCCCTTTGGAGGGGTAGGCAGAGGGGTAGAATCCCCCCAAATTCATGTTCATTTTATCATTTTTTGTTCACGTTCATTAAAGCTCTGCATCATGATCCCTGCATTGTTTCAGATGCCATCTCGCTCACATCAAAAGAGCAGTGGCGGAAAAAAAATAACGTGGCTCCAGCGTAAATGGAGTTTCTACGATAAAATTTGCAGCAACTCTGCAGTTCAGGGTGAGAAGGCTCTAGGCCCATTTTCCATATATTATCTCGATGTACATGGAAGATGAGCCTGGCGTGTTCATGCCTTGTAGGCGCCATATAACCATGTGTTGGTGCGCCTTTAATCTCCAATTCAATTCAATTCCTACGTTTGTGAAAGTTTTAAATTCAGAGAGGCTGCATTAGCATTACAAAAAGTGAATGTTTAAAAGAAATTAGCTATTATTACGATTGGTATTCTCTTAATACATTAATTATTATTATTTACACAAATATGTATATCATATAACTATTCTGTAAAGTGTACTGTACTGTCTTTGGTTGGTAATATTTCTATGTTGGATTTTATACCAATAAACGCATGGAATTGAATTGAATTGAATTGATACTCAAGCAGATGCCATCGAAGCCTTTAATATCTGGATAATATATTGAACATTGACAATCCTTTCTTTTCTACTATGGTTAAAACAATATATCCTAAAGAACGTCAACCCAACAAAGCTAATATACTGATATAATGTCGATTATTTTCTCGAATTACTATGATGTTATTTAACAGTGTTGAGTACAATACTGAATTATATTGGAAGAGTACCCAGCAGGCAGAATCTATATTTGAAATCTGTCTACTGGGTACGAGTCCAGTTGAATTCAGTATTGTACTCAACACTGTTAAATGCCCTCTTTATTTCACACCTAGCTAGCAGAGCTTATGGGATGGTGTGTTGTCCGTCGTCCGTGCGTCCGTCCGTTAACTTTTACCTCGTTAAGACGATAGGGCCTTCATTTTTCATTCGATCTTTACCAAACTTTACCAGTTAGTCAATATCAATGCAATCTCGGACAAGTTCAAAAATCAGTCAGATCGGACGAGTAACAGCAGAGTTATGACCTTGATATAGTTACAATGCTATATGTTGCCTCGTTAAGACGATAGGGCCTTTACTTAACCAAACTTTACCAGTTTGTAAATATCAATGCAATCGCGGACAAATTCGAAAAAAAGCCAGATCGGACCAGTAACAGCGGATATATGGCCCTTGACTTAGTTAAAATGCTATATTTTGCCTCGTTAAAACGATAGGGCCTTTATTTTTCATTCGATCTTTACCAAACTACCAGATTATTAATATCAATGAAAGCTCGGACAAGCTCGAAAACCAGCCAGATTGGCCAATTTACACCGCAGTTATGGCCCTTGAATTTTTGAAATGTGCTATAGTTTGGCCTCATTAAGACGAAAGGCTTTCATTTAGCCGGATTTCAGTGAAACTTTGCAGGGATGATCAGTATCAAACCTAGTTGCAAATATTGTCATCGTGTTCCGGTTGATTGATTCTGGCAGAGTAATGACCCTTTAAAGATTTAATACACAAACATTGTCCTGTCTAGTTCTCGTAAATCCCTGGCCGGATTTAAACGAAACATTTTAGGGATGATCAGTTCCAGGTCTAGTTGTGCAATTCATCGCCGTGTTCCGGTTGAATGATTTTTGCTAGAATGATGGCCTTTTAAAGGTTTTAATACACAAACTTTGTCTGGACTAGTCCTCCTGAACCCCTTGCCAGATTTCAACGAAACTTTGCAGGGGTGATTAGCACCAAGCCTAATTGTGCGTGTCATCGTCGCGTTCCGGTTTACAGATATTTGGCGGAGTTATGGCCCTTTAAATGTTTTTGTTACACAACCTTTTTCCGTGCTCGTTCTACTGAACCCCTGGCTGGATTTCAACGAAACTTTACAAGAATGATCAGTATCAAGCCTAGCTGTGCATATCATCGCCATATTCCGGTTGAATGATTCTTAATATCCGGAATACAATGGAATAGAATGTTGCTCTGAAAAACATGCCATTGAGGCTTAATATGCATTTGAAAATAACACCATGTACACGGTGTAGAGCGCATGTATTTTGTTGACAACAAGGTGTCGACTTCATCATGTTCTGCATATTTTAACACTGTGTAGCTTTCAAATGTAAACACGGTGTAGTGTTAAAATATGGCGTTTAATCTGGATGGTATTGTACGGTGTCCCATTACGGCCATTGCGGCACATTGATAACGCGAAACAATGATGGTGAAAAGTCGAAAATACGAAAGTACGATGGTGAAAAGTCGAACGTACGATGGTGAAAAGTCGAAAGTACGATGGTGAAAAGTCGAAAAAAACGATAGTAAGATACGATGGTGAAAAGTCGAAATTATTTCGTTCTTTCACCATCGTAGTTTCGACTTTTTAACCATCGTGGTTTCGACTTTTCAACATCGTACTTTCGTGTTATCGTAGTTTCGACTTTTCACCATCGTACTTTCGACTTTTCACCATCGTAGTTTCGACTTTTTAACATCGTACTTTCGACTTTTCACCATCGTACTTTCATAGTTTCGACTTTTCACCATCGTGTTTCGTTGTTTCGTTGTTTAGCGTTCTATATATTGTAGCAATGTGCCGCGATGGCCGTAACGGGACACCGTACTATTGTTTATAAATGAACGTCTAAGTACGTTATGAAAATACGATTTCTATCAAACATAGCAAAACATAGCAAAACATATACTTGTTATAGAATTAACTGGCATTAATGTACATTTTCTCTGAACGGATCTCTCAAGTGCCGATTGCGTGGTTTAGAAATAAGACGTCGGACAGGTGACCGATGGATGGGTCGCGGTCTCTCTCTCTCTTTCTCTCTCTCTCTCTCTCTCTCACCCGAAGCACTTCATATCAAATGTTCTTTAACTTAACAGAACTAATAAAAATGTATGTAGTGGGAATTATTTGGTTATTATCCACAACAATGCTGTTTAAACAATCCTATATGCAAACTCCAAACTTCAACTGTCATGTATTCCCTATCATTATGTTAAGGAAACATATTTATACAAACTTATACAGTTTCCTTCTGAATCCTTTTCACTTGTTTATAACATTTTCGAATGTCTGTATAATAAGCAATGCAAATTGTAAAAAATTTTGAATAAAATATTGTTTAAACTAACTATAATGCCGGAGTTATGACACTTTGACTTGTGAAAAATGAAGATTTTTTCAGTTTCCGCTCAAAAACTTTAAACATTTATAATCCAGTCTTAATGAAACTAGGGGACACCATTATTTCGGTCAAATCCGATAACTAGACAGATCGCATTCATAATGCTAGAGTTATGGCCCTTTGATTGTTGAAAATTAATGAGGTTCGCAGTGTACGCTCAATTACTGTAACATGTATAATCTTGATGAAACTTGAAGACAAGATTTATGGGCATAATATCTCGGCCAAGTTCGATAACCATGCTTATAATGCCAGAGTTATGGCCCTTTGATTGTTGAAAATTGAAACTGTTTGCGGTGTCCGCTCAATAACTTGAACATTTATAATCCAATCTTGATGAAATTTGGGAACAAAATGTTGATGGCAACGCTCTCGATAACATAGCACATGGTCATATAAATAGGAAATACAAACGTACGACGCGCGTATATAATATCAAGTAATGTTGAAGACTGTTGTTTTGTTTTGCTTGTCGCACATTTTAATAAAGAAACACTATAAATAGCTATTTTTCTCACTATAAATAGCTACTTTTCTCACTATAAATAGCTACTTTTCTATGTCATTTGAAACTGTAACTATGTTGTAATAACTTGAAGTTCAATGCATTTGCATATGTTGATATGAATATTGTGATGTTGAATTGATGTAGTGTAACATATCTGCAATAAATAGAGGATCTTAAACGAGATCCCATTTCATATAAGATTTATGAAACGAGTTATGAATTATTTTTATTTTAACGAGCCTTTTTGAAACGAGTTATGAATTATTTTTATTTTAACGAGCCTTTTGGCGAGTTAAAATTAAAAATAATTCATAACGAGTTTCATAAATCTTATATGGAATGGGAAAGAGTTTAAGATCCTTTTTATCACATAACATTGCAATCAAATTAGTAAAAATTAATTCAGATGGACATAGAACCGCCACGACGTCAGACACACTTTAGCGCCAAAACGTCATAAAATATGTGACGTCGTAACGTCGCGTCTCACACATAACGTTGCGTATAAAGGTTGCAGAAAACTAAATACTTTCCCATAGACCTCCTGTTGCACCTGTCAGCTAATATCTCAAGAATTATACACCAGATTTTCTTTAAATTACCTTATTTCATAGATATTTCCATCACAAAGCCTTTGAAAGTGTGAAAAATACAACTTTTTCTGCTCAAACTCTCTGCACATGTCTGTGTTTACAAACACTATTGAATCCGCACTGAATATTGACATGCAATTTCAATGGATGTTAAATTTTCAAAAACATTAAAAAATATTTTTTTATTTAATTTAATGATCCTAGCTGATGGGGATTATTTTACCTATAGTTTATCCTTCCTGAAAATGCATATTGAATATTTCAAAGTTATATCTGCTGACCTCTGTGAACTCTGTGAACTTTCACTAATGTACTGAATCGTACACAACAAAAGGCGGGGCTTCAGCCAGGCTATATTTAGCTGTACGCAACCTAAAAGAGTTCGTGTTTAACGTCTTTCCACAATAGCAGTTTACGCCAACTTTTTAACAAACCAACAACAATGTTTTGTATAACGTGCATTATTGTTATAAGCTGTCACATATAATAAGTTTATGACTCAGCTCTGGGTGAATTTGTAATAAATAAAATAGTTTCAGTTAATAAACTTGCGTAGTGTTACAGGTTTAACTCATCCAATCAAAATCGTTCCAGGTGTAGTACACGTGTGTCATACAATAGAATATTAAATGGGTGTTCGACACTGCTAACAAGGGACGTCATGTGATAAAATAGTATTAAACAAACATTTGACCCGTTTAGACAATGGGCTGTTAACAACATACTGTTCTTGGTTAATGCTAATAGCCTCTCAATAGACAGATTCGCTAAGTTTGTTGTGCTAAACTCATTTCCTAGGGGTCAGTCAAAATGACCTTGACCTTTGACATTCTAACAAAATCTGATAAGGTTTGTTGTTTAACCAAGAGCACTATTTGTATAAAGTTTAAAGAGTTTAGGTCAACTCTTCGTGAATAACAACCGGGAAAGAATTTTTCATTATCAGGTCACAATGACCTTGACATTTGATCTACAACAATGAGATCAATAGGAGTCGTTGTTTTTTACACAGTTACTAGTTCTGTAAAGTTTCAAAAGTGTAGGTCTAATAGTTACAAGTTACAATGAGGAAAATATTTTTCAGGATTCGATTATTGTTAGGTCACTCAATGTGGAGGACCTATTGAACCTGACAGTATTAGGCGTCCTCCTCCCACCAAGGTCAATGCACATATGAAGATTAAAATAAGTGTGGTTATTATATTTCCCGATTGAGCATGTGGAATGCGCATGTCCATATGACGACATGTTGACATTGACCTTTGACCTACTAACCCCAAAATCAAAACGGTTCGTCATCTCTCACCAAGGACAATGTGGCTACAAAGTTTCATGAGTGTAGGTATACTACTCCTGGACTTAGCACTTGGAACATGTATTGATGACCTTGATCTTTGACCTAGTGACCCCAAAACCAACATAGTTCCTCGTTTGGCTAAGGGCAATGTACCTTCGAGGTTTCATGAATATGTTCATATAAAGAAGTTTTTTGACATCATATTATGGTTTAACGACTCCATATAAAAGTTTTTACATCTCGTGCTATGACAAAAGCACACGGTATAATGAAGTATCCACATCATATAATAACAAAAGCACAACATATAAAAGAGAAACAACAGCATATAAGGAAGTTTTCACACCATATAAAGTAGTTTGCACAGCATATAAGGAAGTTTTCACACCATATAAAGTAGTTTGCACAGCATATAAGGAAGTTTTCACACCATATAAAGTAGTTTGCACAGCATATAAGGAAGTTTTCACACCATATAAAGTAGTTTGCACAGCATATAAGGAAGTTTTCACACCATATAAAGTAGTTTGCACAGCTATAAGGACGTTTTAAAAGCATATAAAGAAGTTTGCACAACATATAAAACAGTCTGCACAGAATATATCGTTTGCACAGAACGAGTGGGAGGAAAATACGAAAGAAAAAATACGTACACGTGGCAATGTTATATTCAGTTCAATTCAGTTCAATTATTATACACAGCTGTTCAATATCCGCTGGATTCATGAGTATCGTGATCTAATTAAAGTATACCTTTAGTTAATTCGACGTAGTATTAGAAGAATATATTTGTACACTTCATTATTTAAAAATATAGTTAAAAATTTCGTCGTTTTCCCCAACGTTACACATGTCAACTAAGACTGCTGTTTGAAGAGTTTACTACAAAAACAGTCAATACGACTGTGAGAACTCAGGGACTGGTAGTGGTACTGTTTGCTTTTAATGTATCGGTGTTCAGGAGACCGTTGTTTTTCAAAGTAAATAGTCGTTCTGAAAAGAAAAACAAAACATTTACACAAACCCTCAACCATTTGGATCGTAATTATTATTTCTTCAAATGGAAAAAAAAAGTTTTACTGCAAACAATCTGTCAAAGCAAAAAGCATACATTATTCACCATATTAATTGCATGATTGGTAACATAGAACTCAGTGACTGCTTGTTTTTAATGAGACCGCTGGTTTTCAGTTTATACATATATAGTCGTTCTGAAAAGTAAGACAAAACTGTTACACAAACCCTCACATATTTGGATCGTATTTACTATTTCTTCAGATGGAAAAATGTTGTACTGTAAACAATGTGTCAAAGCAGAAAGCATATATTCTTCACAATATTAATTATATGATTAGTAACATAGAAGTTCAGCTGCATGTTGGCGAGTTTAAAGAAACTACCCACCCAAATAACGGGAACATTACTCTGCAAAACCGTTTACAGGTGTTCAGTCATATAATAATGTATATGTGCAGATTAAAAGTATTAAATACCCATGATGATGATGATGAGGAGGAGGAGGAGGAGGAGGAGTTATGAGAAGGACGAGATATGGGCAATATTGATATTTTTTTTCTAAATCGGCTTTTTATGCTTCTCGAAACGCGTCACCGTTATCTTACACGTAAGACAATTATAACTGTCGACTGTCGAGAGGTCATTACACTCGCTTATACGCTTACTAATGGCATTGTAAACAATTTACTTATTTTTTTATTCTGGCATGTTAACACGCACTTTTTTTTGAGCTCATTGAAAAAATATTAATTAACGATACGCGCATCGTTGTCGGACTTGTGTCTATATAGGATAATGAGTCATCGGTAAAAAGCCCTAATGCGTGGGTGGGTCGCGGTTGTTGAAAATTAATAAGCTAATTAACGGTACTCTCATCACACGGTCAAACGGTCAGTGACGAAGAAATTGGGGTTTTAAACCAGGTTCTAGGGATGAACCAAACAGTGAAACTTCACTCTTGCCATACAAATGTTTATCATGTTTAAATTTTTAATAATTATATATTCAGTTAAACTGACCACACAATAATTTGAACGTTCTTCCTATTTCAAACAATATGTATTTCATGCCACACTTCAGATTTTAAATAAATACCACCCTTTAAAATATTGATAATATAATATCTGGATATACATGCATTTAATAGACTTGAAGATTATATAATAGGAAGCATGCTTTGTTATTATTTGGCCAGGATAAGCTTTATTTAATTGTGTTCAGACTATTAAAAATCAAGCCTTAGGATGATCAGTACCAGGCCTAGTTGTGCATATCATCGCCGTGTTCCGGATGAATGCTTTTTTGCGGAGTTATAGCCCTTTAACGGTTTTAATACACTAACATTGTACAGGCTAGTTCTCTGAACTCCTGGTTGAATTTCAACGAAACTTGGCAGGGATGATCAGTACCAAGCCTAGTTGTACATATCATCACAGTGTTTTTGTTGAATGTTTTTTTGCGGAGTTATAGCCCTATAAAGGTTTTGATACGCAAACTTTATCCCGACAAGTCTCTTCTGAACTCCTGGCCGAATTTCAAAGAATTTTGGCGTGGGTGATGAGTACCAAACTAGTTGCGCATACCATCGCCGTGTTCCGGTTGAATGATGTTTGGCAGAGTTATGGCCCTTTAACGGTTTTAATACACAAACATTGTACAGGCTAGTTCTCTGAACTCCTGGTTGAATTTCAACGAAACTTGGCAGGGATGATCAGTACCAAGCCTAGTTGTACATATCATCACAGTGTTTTTTGTTGTTTTTGACACAGTTATTGCCCATTCATTATACACAAACTTTGTCCGGACTAGTTTTCCTGAACTCCTGGCTGAATTTCAATGAAACGTCGCAGGAATGTCCAATATCAAGCCTAGTTGCGCATATTGTTGTCGTGTTCCCCATCAAAGAATACATATAGCCAGTAGTGCGATACAGGCCCTCTTTGGCCTCTTGTTTATTTGATTGGATATTTAAATTGAACTAAACGTCATACACAACGTTTGTTTGGAAAAGCATATTTTCTCAACATGCGAAACACATAGTCAATATTAGTTTCGAAATAAAACCTAGACAATTAAGCCTCTTTAATATATCTTCTAAAAGTTTCAAATTTGATTAAACATACCGTTCATTTCTCTGCATGAACCATAGTTACAACCTCCGTCCCCACAGCAGGAATGGCAGAAGTGACTGTCGGTGCAAAGATTCGGGTCGGCGCCAGGCTTGCTACATGGTTCCAAAGCCGCGAACGCTGCTGTCATTAACAACGTGCATATCTGAAGTAACAAAGTAGAGGTTCTTTTACTGAAACAACAAATACGTCAGATACAGCTGTGACGATAGTGCAACACTAAACGTGTTAGGCAACACAATATTCCCCAGATAGTACGGTATATGTTATATGATAGACCGGCTGTCGTCTCAGTAGTTATAGTTTAATTTGATCAGAATCAAAATAAAATCTGAAATCTTAAAAATGTTTATCAGTCTTTTACTGAATAGCTCTCAACCACTGTTTGAAGACGATAATTCAAAGGGGACTTAATGCAGACTATTTGATTTGATGATAGCTTGAGTTGTCTCAGATATTATAAACATACATAGCCAGTCGTGCACCGAACAGTGCAATCTCTACCCAGAGTTGTCGTTCCTTGCATACACATACATCTCTGTCAACGTCTCACCAAATACTAAGAATCTTGGCAAACGATGAAAAACGGTGGAAATGCAAAATTTCTTGATGACACTAATATTTTTCTGAATTAACTTGATATGAAATGCTTATATTACAAAGAAAGCAATTTTCGGCTTGAATGTTTTAAATATGCAGTAAATTATGCCCAGGATTATATTGCGGTAGAATAAAGGTTTGTACTTTGGCATATCACTCCACCGTCAAAACTCTAAAACAGGAACCACCAAATCGTCCCCATGTATGTCCATTTTACTGTAGATAAAATATCAAATACGCCCTCAGTATAAAAAAAATTATCGCTCGCTTCGCTCGCTCGACGCATCATGGCTAATGAGTGGTTTAATTAACACATTGTTAAATCCTTTTATTTGAAAACGGACTTTTTTTATTCATACATGTATGTCCATGTTACTGTAGATAATATATCAAACAATTTCGATGCACACCCTCAGTATAAAAAAATTCTCGCTCGCTCGACGCATAATGGCTAATGAGTGGTTTAATTAACACATTGTTAAATCCTTTTATTTGAAAACGGACTTTTTATTCATACATGTATGTCCATGTTACTGTAGATAATATATCAAACAATTTCGATGCACGCCCTCAGTATAAATAAATTTCTCGCTCGCTCGACGCATAATGGCTAATGAGTTGTTTAATTAACACATTGTTAAATCCGTTTATTTGAAAACGGACTTTTTTTATTCATACATGTATGTCCATGTTATTGTAGATAAAATATCAAACAATTTCGTTGCACGCCTTCAGTATAAAAAAATGTCTCGCTCGCTTGACGCATAATGGCTAATGAGTGGTTTAATTAACACATGGTTAAATTCTTTTATTTGAAAACGGACTTTTGTTATTCATACGTGTATGTCCATGTTACTGTAGATAAAACATCAAACAATTTAGATGGACGCCCTCAGTATAATTTTTTTTTACCCTCGCTTCACTCGCTCGACGCATAATGGCTAATCAATTTAGATGGACGCCCTCAGTATAATTTATTTTCTCGCTTGCTTCACTCGCTCGACGCATAATGGCTAATAAGTGGTTTAATTAATACATTGTCAAATCCTTTTATTTGAAAACGGACTTTTTTACCCTATAAATGCACTACCGCAAACGTTTTATGAGGCTAGAGACGGACCCGAAAATTGACCAAAATATTACGCCCCCCCTAAACTGAAATCCTGGATCCGCCCCTGAACAGTACAGCGATTTGCTTACCAGCACTTTCCAATATCACATCGATCTTAACAACCTACTTAAATTAAAGTACTAACCTATACTATATATCAAAATGTAGATACTAAGTCGTGTTTCTTTCGATTGTTTACATGTCAATCACCGGCCGATAGTTGGTGATGTCACGGTGTGGAAGTTCTGTTCCTATTTTTATATTAGCTATGGTCATGTGACAAATTATCATGTGATCGCAGACTACTTTATTAGACGTTGACAGAGGTCCATGTAATGGCCTCTCACTGTTGTGAGTGTAAGCCATTTGCAACATCTCGTACATTGCTTCGCAGCATTACTCGGATGTAATACGCAGTTTCCATATTGGTTACGTCATCGCAACTTAGAATCCCTTCCAAAACCGCCAAAACAAATTTCCATTCAAAATCAAAGTTAGCATCCAAATGGTGCAATGTTATTCAGCCGATTATTCCATCAATAGTTTATTTACATGAAAGCAGTGATAAAACCTTCATCTACATTGTAAAAAACAAACACTCAACGCAAATTATACATCAACACGTGTGGGAATCGGCCATATTGTTTACATAGCACAGTGCATTCTTTTCTGTGCCGTTGTTGCCTTCCGGCTAACAGAATGTGAAGATTTTGAACATACCGAAGCGCCATGATACACACGAGGCGGGATCCCGAAGAATGACGGGATTGGCCGAGCGTTCACGATTGAGTGTAAGCAAATGTCCGAACGTACCGGACTTGACCTCAGGATGTTGACAACACAGGATGAATGGACCGTGTATAACGGATGGACAATTTTGTGTAGGAAAGGAATATTGTGGAGAAAAACCATGATTTTTATAAACTTTATTTTGACTTATTTTTCTATTTATTGCACCTTCTACCTGGACTGGTATGTAACGATTTTATATTGCAAATTCTGTGTAAAATACTTAGACATGTGTTAGTTCTATAATTTTACAAAATTTATATATATATAATTCAATGCCCCGTGTGGTTCCGGGGGCCCCCACCCCAAATTCATGTTCATTTTATCATTTTTTTGTTCATGCTCATTAAAGGTCTTCTTCATTTCTGGTGCCATCTCGCTCAAATCACAAGAGCAGTGGCAGAACAATAATAAACGTGGCTCCGGCGTAAATGGACTGTCTACAATATAATTTGCAGCAACTCTGCAGTTCTGCAGGTGAGAAGGTTCTAGGCCCTTTCTCCATATTTGATCTCGATGTACATGGAGGATGAGCCTGGTATGTTCATTCCTGTTAGGCGCCATATAACCTTTCATGTGTTGGTGCGCCTTAAAACCCCCATTCAATTCAATGTGATTTACAAAGACAATGCACGGACCTCAGGTGATCTGTATATTGGGTTAGGTCGCTCGCCGAACACGATAAATATACAAATATCGAAGTATTTGCTTGACTGAGACTGTTCATGAACGATAGTAAAATTGTATTGCTACCGTCTTGAAGTGTTTGTTTATCAAACATGGAACTTAGCGTCTCATTTTATTTATCTAGTATCATTTTAACTTTAAACATGCTTGCATATAAGTAAATAACATTTTGAATTTCATATGCTTCCGACTTTTTCTACCATACATTTAACTATATTATTGGTGCAATATAATCAACAGTTAACATATGCAAAAACAATGTGCATTAAACTATAATTAATAATATAGAAAAACTAACGGAACTAAATGGGCCGAGCAAGTTTTCTCTTCGACTGTCACAATTTACTGTTTGCGTTAAGTACTTTCTTCACAAAGTAAAGACACCGTCATCTCCGTTGAGCAAAGGAAAACGACTGACCAATCAAATCAATTTAAATTGTGCGAACGAATTGTTTACTGAACTCTGACTGAACGATACGAACGAGGGAGAAACTCAATGAATAGAACAGAAAGCTCATTGAAATGTTTTTTTTTTAAATGTATATGTACAATATGTGTACCGTTTTTAAGTGTTAGGTATACACATGTAAATTGGGGTTGCTGCACAAGATACGACTTTGAAGATTAAATTACTATTCCTAATACGAGTATTGTATTTGCATCTCAGAATATTACTGGGCTGATGAACAGAAATGGTAACTGTTTAAACCCCAGCGTTCGGTAGTCGCTACCACCATTATGTATACACTGTAACCAGTTAGTGTTTCGTCTGCTTCAAGATAAGGGTTTCAGCATTCTGACAAATCACTGATCTTGTTTTTACAGGTACAGATATTAATAGATGCACTAGCATTCAACATTTGACAGTTAGGAACAAAGTTTTGTTCCAAAAAGTATAGAAAATAAATACATTATATAATTATTTTTTTTTTGAAATTTCAAATTTTTATTTAATTATATGCCAGCAGTTTTAAAGTAAAAATGATAAAGGATTAATAAATCGAGGTGCTAATTTTAATGCTTGATATGATGTGTCCCTTTAATGTGTGCTATATTTTAAGAATAACACATGTAGGAAGAATAGTTATTTTGAAGAACTAACACATGATATGTAATAATTCGGAGCCCCAGATAAGCTGCGTGTATCTGCGTAAATAAGTGAATCAATAAAATAAAATACACATATCGTATAGCGACAAAAATCCTGTTTAAATTGTATTATATTATATAATTATTTTGATATATATGTGTAGAGTAATGTATGTACATGCCAAATTTTATTGTTTAAAAATGCTTTATTATTTAGAAATTTATGATTAAACCTCTCTGAGCAGCATAATGCATAAAATGATCAGAAAAGTTTCTCTGGGGCCATTTTGGGTTTTTTATACTCAACCCTGGCCTTTAAGATCTATTGCATTGTTTCTTTTTATTTATATATGCTTTCTATTAAATAAATAATTAAAGTACATAATATTATGCCCTATCTTGTGCTTAAAGTGCATCTATCAACTTATTAGTTTTATCACAATAAATAGTAGTACCAGTTTTGGTCTTCACGGTGACAACGCGGAAAACTCTTATTCCGCGTGGCACCACGGTATGTATGTATTATTATCGATGTATTTGTAATTATTATTTATCACGATTGTATTAATTATAATTATTATTATTATTATCATCACGATAACATAGAAAATATCATTACCTGTTTAGGCTTACAGCCAAAGAAGTACTCATCTACCCCAACATGGGAGTTTGAATATACATAGCACATCTGGAAAAAAAGGTAGGCAGATTATGAATACATAATAAATCATTTGTTTTACTTACTTAACAAGTTAATTTAAAGGTTTATGTTCAGGACTTTGGAGAAAACATTTTTATAACACTTAGATTGGACAGCACATATTGATGAATACATATTTATTCCTACGTGATAGAATCCAATACAATAGGTGTAACCAACATTACTTGCGTCGACGATCACTGAACAATCAGGACGCTGAATAAATCTAACTGGATAAAGAATCGGCATGATTATGCTTCATATCGCTTCATATGCAATTCTTTTCTTATTGGTTAATAAACAAAATTATTTCTCGATCGAATGCATATCTTATGTTGAAGGTGTAAACACGTTTTGCCAATAGACATAACCACTGTAACCGTCATGACTGCTAATATCTACCTTCTGTGCTGACCGATGTATGTTGATTCATTATATTATTTTGTGATTAGTTTCATTTTAATGACGTCATACATTGTGTTAATGTCCGAAAAGAATCAACAGTATATAAACAGTGATGACTGTATACTTGATGGGAAATTTTTCCAAGCATTTTGACTTGTCACAGAAAAACGGTTTGATCGAATTGTTTTCGGTTTCGAGAACTACATACATCTGGGGTTCCAATCAGCCCTGGTTTGTGGATAATTCTCGGAATTTACCAGTGAAATGACTGATGAAAACAATAGTACTTAATTTAGGTGTAAACTGCCGAACAGTTCGAGATGAATACCTTGTTAATAATTACAGTACTATGTGATATTTTTTCTAGGAAAACTTTAAATATGTTTGTTTTATATCTTCTCGTTTTTATTTTTGTTTACTTTATTTTTAAATGTTTATTTTTGTTCCCAACACCAATATTGCCAATTGTGTACTTGAGGAGATAAATGTAAAGCAATATGCCGATTCTATTCGTTTCATCCAACGCCTGATTTTGCAGTCATCGTCGACCAAGGTTACTGCTGATTACAGTAAAACTATTGGATTCTATAACGTAGGATTTGGAAGGGATGCTGGTAAATATAAAACGTTCTCACCAATGTTTGCTGTCAAATATAAATCCTTTAACTTGTATTACATAAACATATTTTCTATACACTCCGGTATTTATTTATCCTAACAACTAATCATCGCCGGGCAGATCAGCAGCTTACGTTTAAGCCGACTGCCCGCTTATGCCCTGTTAAAAAAGACTAAATGAAACATTTGAAATCGAAACATTGTGTACGGTCGGATCGGACGGACGGTCAATGGTAAACCATATGCCCGCTCCACTCGTTGCAGAGCATAACAATAAACAAGAAAAGTATAACGCATGCGTTATATGTAGACGATTTTTAATAATGGGTTAGTTTGTGGAGACTTTGTTCAAGTCACATACCTGTAGTCGTAAGGTAAAGTGAAGAATTAAAAAATAATGTATAAATACAGATTAGTTTTTATTTGGTCTTAGGTACACATTACTATACATGTTAACATGTAACATATTGAACTATTGAAATTGGAATTGAACTGGGTGTTATGGCGCATAGTTCTCTGCAGACCAATCCGGAGTCATTGTATTGGATAATGCTTACCTGGTGATCTTGATCACACAGACGCAAAAACTTGAGAATTGTCTGCATTTATTAATATGCATTTTTCATGTACTGATGATCATTGGGACCCTGCTTTAATTAGTCTAATATACTATATGCACAATAGTTTTCGTCTAGAAAAGCGAAGTTGATGTAAGATGATATTTTACTAGTGAAACTGACAAGCCGTTAACTAAGCTGAGTATGATCTAACCTCGTCAGATTGACACACTCCCAAGGAAACACAATCCTCCGGTTTTCTAACTTGTGACTGTGCACCACCCTCATTATTACATGAGTAACATTGCGTGGCGTTGATGCTACCTATAAACGAAGTAGAAGTGAATCTTTATTACTGTTACATATTTTTTATTTTATACAAATGTACAAAAATTGTTAACAATTATAATTAAACATAATCGACATTTGGATAAAACCAAGACATCACTGGTTACACAAATATTCTTTAAAAGGGACTGGCATGTTGTTTCTGGTCATGTTCACTATCCATACATATTAACATTATCTAATTATTGTTTTTTTGTCTTGAAGTACATTCGTTTTTGTGTTTAAGAGCCCTTAAGAGTTCACTAGACCTTAACACTGATAATTTGTATTTTCTTACGCGTTTATCAGTAAAATGGTTTTAAGAATAACAGAATAATTAATGTTAATAAATTATGAGTTAAAAAATTCGACCTTAGATTCAGATAATGTATACATTCGACCAAAATAAAACAAAACAATATACAGTTTACTGAAGACCTTTTGCTGAACGGTATTTATTTTTATTATACCTCATATAAAACGCCCATGCTAAATCCCCATGGCAACAATGTGCAATTTCTTACTATCTGAAGCGAGGGTGATATTGCAGGGTGATAGTTACGTGATAGTTATACAAAAATCGCATGAGCAGATTTGATGCGCGTTGGTGTACGTACTGTTCCGGCGAAGTCATCGGCTCACTATGATGAAATTTCTATTTTTAACTCGTCATAACTTCAACAGTGCTTTACTTTCAATAAACTGCCACACATTTTCTTAGTTAAGTTATTTACAATCAAATGATATAACTTTTATAGCTTTTTTTTTAAAAAGTTAGTTTTGAACAAAATGTATTCAGCAAAGTGAAATCTGTACTGAAAATGAACCTTATTTTGGCTAGAAGGGATTTGGGTACAATAAAATAAATTCGCCGAGGGTGATAATCCATCTCCGAAGGGTGAACATTCTTACTATCACCCTCTCATGAATGTGAAATTTATATAAACGGGCTGTCAAGAAGCCGATTCTCTGAACCAGCGAGTGTATTTACTGTACATGACGAGGAGACATTCAATGGCCGCCAAACAGAACTGAACTAACTCTAGAGGCATATTACGCCAATTAGACAAAATTGTATACGCAAAGGCAAACAGTGCACATTGTGTCATAGGCCGGGACATGTACATGTAACGGCAATTAACAAAAGGACGTCTTCTTTGATGTCGTTCAATTTCGTGTGCCCAAACTTCTCATCGAAAACGGGATTTGTGTGTGTTTATTCGTTTGGGGACTATAATATATAACTTCTTACTGCTCTTGATTCCACAAAGCCTCTTGTTGCAGTCCTTTTCATTGCTACAGCATCTAAATTAACACAGAACAAACTAAAATACTACACAAGGTGGGTGTTATTGGACATCGGGGAGAATAAAATCATACAAATAACATGCATGCAAATATTCAAAACATGTAATTTGGCAAAAATATGTAGACACAGGTGACTAAATTGATTAGTGATGGCTCCGGGCAACAGTTTTGGAATGGTCAGACTGTGGCAAAGGAATCTTTGGTGTAGTCGATTTTAAGTGTGTGTGTGTGTGTGTGTGTGTGTGTGTGTGTGTGATACAGATATACAGATAAAAAACGCGTGGGTTCGCTGTCTGGCACTGGCATGTCAGGACACCGTCCATCGTCGCTTCTATCTGTGGGGCCGCTTTCCAAAAATAACATTGCATGTGTTAACACAATTTTATTTCAGTTTAATTAATACGACGCCGGTTCTTCTATCCGCCCTATTGTTGATAGGGCTACAACTAATTACAGAACTGACAACTCTGTCATGTAGTAGACATTTTAATCAAAAGTATATTTTGTTACACGAAATTCATAAATGTTGAAGTTCCACTTGAAAAAGTCAAGCCATATCAGTATCGTGTTTAATGTTAAGAGATTGCAACGTTTAAAGCCTAAGTCTGCTCACCTGCGTGAGCCAAATGCGCATTCCGTCGATAATGAAACTTAAAAGGGGTAACCATTGTTGTGTTCGGTGCTGTTTAAACCTTTTTCCCGAAAGGACAGACCTAATTTCGCCCTGTACCATTCGATTAGCACATACAATACATAGCGGAAATACCCACTATGCGTTTCTTTTTCTTTTCAGTATAGGTCAAGTCAATAGAACTCTGCAGCCAGCAAGGACAGCATTGATGCTATACACGGGCACAATATACATTTACTTATGCGGGCTTACCTGGAGCAAGCTATTAGATCGCCGGCCCTCTTGCCGACACCGGCTGGTGTCCTACCACTGCAAACCTAAAACAATACAGATGTAAAGTATCAAGTAAAGTATCGTCAGTGAGTTCTAAATAACCTAACATTGTTTATGAAAATACTCAATGCTGATTGGCTATTGAGCAGTTTTTGAAAAAAGCTATAAAAACCTCTGACGTCACGTCTTTCAATCGTTAGAACGTCAGTTAGAACGTCATTTTAATAGAGAATATTATGTCAGTGCCTTTTACTATCACGTTTATTAGGCGAGGCTTAGAAAACGAAGAATGGCGAGGCAAGAAAACGAAGAATGGCGAGGCACCTCGCCATTCTTCGTTTTCTAAGCCTCGCCTAATAAACTTGATAGTAAAAGGCACTGACATAATATTCTATTTATCATGTAGATTATCCATATTTTCTGTATGAATTACTATTATTACCTATTTCTCAGAATGGTACGCTTATCGAGGACGTCGCCATGTTGTTGTTTTTTGTTTGTTTTATGACGTCAGGCAACGTTACGTGCATGACGTCAGGTAACGTTACGTTCAATAAACGCCGAGGGATTTCGCATTGATTTGCTTTATTGGTCAGTGCCTAATTATAGCAAATTGGCAGAAAAGTGCATATCTACATGATAAAACGATTTTCAACGTCGGAAAACATCCAAAAAAATGATTACGTTATTTTAAGGCAACGTTACTTTCAAACAACACATTGAACTTGTTAGATGCATATTTTCTTCGTTTGGTGCTGAGAGATGGACGTACAATGAAAGTTGTGAGAATGTGTTTATATTATTTCAATCTCTCGAAAATGTGTGTATAAATACATAACAATCCATGTCAGATAAGAAATAAAATATTTCCAGCGGGTTATATTGTCCCAGATTAAAACCTGGTGTTTGGGACTTGAAACACATCGAAACCGCGGTATCGATGGTCTTCAAGTCCCGCCTACCAGGTTTTTATCTGGGACAATATAAACCGCTGAAAATATTTGATTTCTTAAATAATATGTTGATGAGTCGTAAACAACAACATTCACTATTTTTTTCATAAATTATTTATTATCAAACTTCATAACGTAACATTGTAAAAAAATAATTTCGACATTTTTATATAAATATTGACATATAACTATTACTAAAGTTTTAACTAAGAATTAGTTGAGACGCTAAATTTATTTAGGTTTTAAAAGGCGTTTGCGTTTTATATTATGATGTTATTAATTAAGTGTTTTCATATTGGCCGAGTTATTGGTCCAAGGATTGTCATATTGGCCCAAGTGTGAAAACACTTAATTAATGACATTTTTTATTAATTAACTACTTAGTATCTCTTTATTCCTATGTTTTAAATATCATTTACAGGTGGTAAGAAAAAAAAGAGATATATATGTTCAATATAAAATTTAATAACAAGTATCTGATTCAAATAAATCGTTCACTGTTACCGCTCGATGGCGTGTGGGGAAATCACACACGTACTTGATAATAGCTATATTTCAGCGAAGTCGATGTAACCGAATTTACAAATAATCAAACCTTAATTATTTTGATTGCCTACATTATATAGGTGAACTAGTTTATCATCGAAAAGCTGAGACGTTGTGTTTTTTCCTTCAAAATGGCGTCCTTAAAGAAAACAAAGCCTTGGTCGTATTGGCTGTGTTGGCTTATCCAATCAGATTGCTTGAATTTCATATTGGCCGAGTATTTTCATACAGGCCTTGTTTTTACCATATGATGCGTGCAGTTTCCTGTAAACCACGGCAGATATTAAGTAGTTAATTAATAAAAATATATACAGACCCGCAAAAGTGCGGAAATAAACACTTGGTAGTTATATTGTTTTATTACATTTTTTGTCGGTGAAAGATCGGGATTTCTCAGTGAAAGAATATTCATAATCGCTAAATATTAATAAATAACTCCGAACACAAAAATAACTAACTGTGACGTTGAGTTAAAACGTCAAAAAGTTTTGCTGACGTTGACGTCATCCGCCGAAAACGTATACTTCCGGTTAAAATCATGCATAAACTGATTTAAAACTCGATGGAAGGCGTGTTTTGTTTTTTCACTCACTCCCATACGCTCGTTCGTGAAAAGAACAATACGTCTACCATCTCGTGAAGGATTTCCCTATAGTCGATACCAGCAGTTAAATAATCTCTATATACTATAGAAGCAAAGTATACAATTTCGACATTTTCTCTTCTCAACAAATCCATCAGCAACAAAATCAGCCCGCCCAACAAAATAATAATAATACTAATAATAACAACAACAACATCGTCATCATCATCATCATCATCATTATTATTTGCCTGATTTGTTTCGAAATGTATTTTATTAAAAACTACCGCCTATAACAATCCTTCCCTGACTCCACCTCCTCTCTCAAAATCCTTCTTTCTATCATTGTTAATCTTTGTATAATTAATAGTAATAGCTTCGTAATTTATAGCAGTATTGTTGTGTTTTTTTAATATTTAAATAAAGGACCACAGCCCCACTTACGTCTTTTGCCCTGCATCCTCCGTTATACACGATGGTTAACTGTTCTGTAATAAGTTCGTCCATATAACAGTCCTGTAATGTCATAACATATATATGTATGCATATGTAACGCAGAATTATATAAATAACATACATTACGTTAAAGAACAAATGTACTGTTAAAGTCAAATAATACCAGCCCCCTCCCCACTCCCCCGCTTTCCACCTATCCACCCACCCAATCCCACTTCCATCCCACCCCACACACACAAAAGAAAGGAAAATGCATAATAACAAAATAAACTAGAACGAATTAGAAGGCGTCCCATCGCAAATCCCCATGCGTTCTTGATATTTTAGTAAACCTCAACAGAATGCTTATGGCTAAAATATCTCGGTCAAATGTGATACCCAGACAGTTCGCACCTGTAAGCCTGGAGTTACCTGCCCAAGTGATAACCAGCAAAATTGCACCAGTAACCCCGGAGTTATCTCTCCTTGGAAGTGAAAATTGTTGAAACTGACAATGTCTGCACAATTACTTGAGTATTTATAATTTAATTTTAAGCAAACATGAATACAATGCTAATGGCCAAAACAGTCGAATTCGGTAAAAACCCCAGATCACTTCAGTAACACTGGAGTTATTGCTCCCTTATTGGTGGTATTTGTTGAAATAGACACTGTTTGCTCAAGAACCTGATACATTCTAAAAAATCGACATTTAACCTAACTTTACAAAATGCTTATGACCAAGTAAATCTCGATACATTTTGATAACCAGCCTGATCCGACAATTGTAACCCAGTTGCCCCTTTATTGGTTAAAAGTTTTGAATTTAACTTCGGTAATTGTTATCTAAATTTAGGTAACTCTCCACTCATTCCCTTCACGATATGTGCCTTCACGATAGTGTATTTTCTCACAAATTTGCGCTCTTGTTTTCAATAAACGTCTGTACGGAATTCACTGTGATATGAATACAACTGTAAATAATTAACCTAAGAAGAAGGATACTTTCATCAATATTTAATTAGTAATTAATTGCCTAGCATTGCTAACTTATAGTTCATATGTCAGTCCATCCTTCGGTCTTCTTTTATCCATCGTCTGTCTTTCTGGCTTGTAATATCCAACATACTTGATCAGAACTCAAAAACTGAAGGTGACTGGTGGCGTTCACATCCATGCTTCCGCTTGAATGAAACTACGACCATCATACAAACTACGCAAAATGGGGTCTCAAAATGAAAGAGACAACACAGGAGTTAGGACAATTGGTTGTTAAACAACAATGATCGCTTCAGGTAGGTTTCATCAAACCAGGCAACAAAATAGATCACCTGAATGTGCAAGTCATTAATGGCATCAACGTCATTATAAGAACCCCAAAAAAGACTAAAACAACACGTAACATAGCAAATAGTATTCCTTCAAAGTTTCGTTATTGACAAACTTAGGATGCAAAATTTTGCAAACTCTTACGTCAAATACAGTACTGAACTGGCTCAATTTTCTTTCAATAGGAACTTCAACATTTATGAATTTCTTGTGATTAAAACGTCTACAACATCACAGTTGTGCCCTTTCTCTAACTAACTGCAACTCTTTTTTTTACAAAACATCTTGGGATTTCCTTGGAATATATATGGCATTAAGTGTGCAGTATATACAATATATAGCGGAAATTCCCGTGTCGCGTTTATTTTTCCTTTCAGTATAAGTCAGTGGTGGTGGTGGTGGTGGTGGTGGTTGTTGTGGTTGTGCTGGTGCTGATGCTGGTGGTGGTGGTGGTGGTGGTGGTGGTGGTGGTGGTGGTGGTGGTGCTGGTGGTGGTGGTGTGGTGTTGCTGGTGCTGGTTGTGCTGGTGGTGCAGGTGGTGGTGGTGGTGGTGGTGGTGATGCTGGTGGTGGTGAAGAACAGCCAATGATCGATCGTCTACATTAAAACATGAAATGAACACAAGGAAGACAAACCTCATCATCTGAGCATACTCCTAATTTGGTACACGTGTCGAGACTGGAGGATCTCTCACAAATTCTGCAATTAAGTGGTCCAGATGGAGTAGTCACCGACGGCGGGAGCGTCGAAGATGCGGAGTATACTGAAGTAATTAAACATAATCATGTCATTTACATAGGCCATTCGGAAATAATCAATTAAAGAAACTAACCCGCCAAATAACGTCAAAATTACACTTTAAAGCCGTTTATTAAAACTCTGTCCGGTGTTCAGGACATATAATTATACGTTATTAGATTTGTATTGGAATATATGCACGAGTTCTTTCGCGTATTAAATGTTCACAATGCAATCCAAAATGTTTACATCACGTGACATACTTTCTTTGACATGAACAAACTTGACTTTACTACGGAGCTTGTAAATGCGTATGCAATAATAATGTATACGTATAGGATCTTAAGATACCCATAATTGATTATGCATAAAATGAATTATGATTGGTAACTTTAATTCAACGCTCCAGTTTTGTGGTTTGGTATGGCTGGATTTAGCCGTTTATATCGTGTATATATAATTTGGATCGTGTATATATAATTTGGATTCTCGAAATATGTACGTTATACATATACCTCGTCGTCAGTAAGAATAGAAACAGTGTACATTGTGTTGTAAATATGGCTGTTGTTGGCGGGATAGCTACTTTAAAGTAACCAAATCAAACTATAACGTACAGTCCGGACTCGATTGTTTTTTTGTTCAATCCAATGAAATAATATAACCACTGACAGGTAAAACATGTGTATATTGCCCTTTTAGTGATTCGATCGTATCCTTTGTTTGAATGGATATTTATTATACACCGTGTACGTTTAAGTAATGATACGTTTGTATGGTGTTTTACGTCATTTTTAGCACATATTAGACTATATAGTGTGATAGAGGCAGACCACCCATTTTTCCTGGGTAGAACCAGTACTATATACCTCCCGTCATCCGTAAGAATCGACACATTCTCACTTGACAAGTCGAGCTTTCAGTGGGATTCAAACCCACAGCAGTGGGAGGCGAGAACGTTTTACTATCTCGGCCATTGGCGCAGTGATTAGTCGTCTGTAGTTTTACGGGTAAATTTGTATCGTAGAAGTGAAACATACACTGTCATGTGAATTTGAGGATAACAACACAGACATAAACACTGCCGTTGTATGTTAGGCTATAAGTGTAACACGCCCATTGATTGTTGCATTGAGTTGTGTGTGAATTAAGATTTAAATGTCATGTTGTTTTTCATATCTAGGCCAAAATTAAAAATGAATAACTTACGTTCTCATCACAAATGACACATATGCTGCCAACAAATCCACAGGAAAATGTGGGTCATGTATCTTTTAAGAAAGAACTTGTCTCATGAATGAATGCTCCCTTTAAAAACATAAACACTGAGATGCCAAAATATTGTATTCATACACTCATTTCCATATAAGCAAAAAAATAAATAATAACTCACAATTTTAACATGACAATGCTTGATAAATGTAACAAATAGATCGAAAATGTGATATAAACCAAAAATAGCACTTTAAATTAGTGAAAATGCCTTTTTTTACAAAAAAAAAAGAGAATTATTTATTGACCGCCATTATAACTTCCTATGTTGCAATGGGTGTGCTACACCTGTATGTAAGTAAGTAAGTAAGTAAAGTAAGTAAATATTTTATTATCGTGACATGTGTATACGCAAATAACAAACATTTAATACAAATGCATAGAGAAACACCCGGCCCAACGGACCCAACGGACCTATAAGTCACCTTATAATTAGAGTTTACAAGTAGTCAACATGGTTAAACATAATAGAAAATACTGTTATGAGCTCAAAATGTACAATTTACAATACAATTAAAGTTAAAAAGGGTTCATTCATAAATATTATATAAATACTGTCATTTGCGCCAACCCATGTTTCGGTCTCCTGCACCCTCTCCCAAAGTTTGGTGTCAGTGACATTGCTTACCCAAAAAAAACACACACAAAAAAAGTTTGATCACCATGACAGATCTATGTTAGAAGAGAAGCTGAAAACTTACCAGAGACAGCTAGACAGCTGAGCACGATTGCGAGGCACTCTGTAATATAAATTATTTAGTTAAACCAACAGATCACAGAAATGGTTTGGTGAGGTCAATGTAATTTTCACATAAGTAACACGACTGGTGCAATAATTCAAAACTACATGCCGGACTTACGCATGCGTGTTTTAAGGACTATTGGTCTGCCATTTTTATATAAAAAAAAAATCATGTATGGTCAAGTGAAATATTCATCCAAATGCATACTTTAGGCATGAGCATATAGTATATGACAGTTATTCAACACTACTGATGTGAACATAATACCAGAAAGAATATTTATATGGCAGAAATTGTGCCCTTTCTATATCTTAACAGTTTGATGCAAATTTAGTCAGAGTTGTTTTGTTTTTTATGCGAAATAAATTGGTCCATAGAATAGTCCATTTAACCAGCGAGAGCAGGCGAGACGTCATTTGTAAATAAAGTAAGCCATGTTATCACATCATCCAAATTTCAAAGATGGCCGAACAATATTCCGTCAGCTACTAATGTGACAAAACGATTCCTTGGTGACGAAAACTGTCGGAAAATGACCAGTACAATTTCTACCAATATATCAACATCAGGTACGCTTTAATTTAGTCTAGATCACCTGCGACGCATGCTTGTTTTCAAGACAAACATCTAAAACAGTGCTCCTGAACAAAGTTTGATTTTTGCCGATACACTGGTAAGGTTTCTGATTGGCTGAGACAGAAACACCTGCTATTTAAAATATACAGAAAGGCAGAAAGACAATACATTTATTAATAAACAAAGATAAACAAAGAGGGAAACTTCATAATATAATATCGACGAACTAAATGCGGATGGTCAGAAATACTTTAATAATAATAATAATAATAAAAAATACGGTCACGTGCACGTGCTTCCAGTTTCAAATTTGTTTCTGCTCAAACGGTCAAGACGTTTGTATTTACAATCAAGCGTCGACGATGACCAAAACTCGATTTAATTAAAAACAACCTTAGTTAATTCGTCTGTGACAAAATTAACACCCAAATAATGGAATGTATACTTACGGAAATGCATCATTGAAGAGAAATCTGTAAATAGAAAGATGAAAGTTGTGTCATAAGATGTTTTGACTACAGATTGCAAGGAAGGCGTAATTTGTTCTGCAAGAAAATAGTGATTATGATCGATTTGACAGGTTTCAAGGAAGTAATGATATATACTTAAGGAAAAAAGAAACGCAACTCTGTGTTTATTGACAACTCTGTATTTATAATCAAATAATTTCGCGTGTATTTAACTTAACGGGACACATGGCAATCTTTAGTTTTATTTCTTGCATTACAATTAGTACAGAGATTTATTAATCCTGTATCATGCTGACTTTAAAACTGCTTGCATATATTTAAATAAAAGATAAGAATTCTATTTCCTTCATTATTCTACATATTTTTTAAATATATTATTGGTGCAATATTATCAAAAGTCAATAAAATATAAAAACAATTTACTTTGAACTATTCTAACAATTAATATTAATGATGCCGTGAGTTTTTAAAGATTTTTAAAAAATCAAGATTGACGTGTGTCCCTTTAAAGCAACACATTTATTTCCGTATACAGCATTGAAGTTTCATATTAATTAAAGTTCTGTTATTTTTGTGTCTGTCAGATAACGAGTATCCGAGTGTCAGATCAACGTTCGTTAGTGAAACCAAGCGTTACGTGACGTTACTCAGGCAACTATTTCCTTTAAAAATGGTCCTGGCACATATTCGGTTGTTATGAAGACCCCTTATGTTCACGGTCGTCTCGCGGAGGTTTTTGCTGAGGTGTGACAGCGTTGACCTAGGCGTAATCTTAACGTGACGTAAAACGGTTATGGTGCATTTATGCACGGGAAATGTGTCAGATGTCATACGCTGCGAAACTCCGTTCACGTTGTTCTTTGCGTAAACGTGACTTAAAAGTACGTCAACAAATTTGGAGAAAAAAAATCTGGATTCCTAATAATGGATGACTTGCGAAAAAATTTAGACAGAAAATGGCACGTGTTCTCGATTACATTTGCCAGGTCCTACACATTACGCGCTTTTGTTAATTTTTTATTTCATGATTAATCAGTGAGTAAATTTTAATAGAAAATATGGTGGAGACATCGGTCAAGATTTTCGATCACTATTAAATATAAAATAGATTATTCGAAAAAAATAAACTTCATATATATTGATCTTAAAAAAGTAATTTCATCTACAGTTTGCAGGGAAGAGGTGATTTATAGTCGTTTGCAAGGAAGAGGTGATCTATAGTCGTTTGCAAGGAAGATTTGAGTTATAGTCGTTTGCAAGGTAGAGGTGATTTATAGTCGTTTGCAAGGAAGCGGTGATTTATAGTCGTTTGCAAGGAAGATGTGATCTATAGTCGTTTGCAAGGAAGATTTGATTTATAGTCGTTTGCAAGGAAGATGTGATCTATAGTCGTTTGCAAGGAATAGGTGATTTATAGCCACAGTTTGCAAGGAATTGGTGCTTTATAATATACTCTATATTTTGCATGGAAGGAGTGATTTATACTGCAATAAATGAGTGATTTATACTGCAGTAAACGAGTAATTTATACTGCAATAAACGAGTGATTTATACTCGACTCCATAGTTTGCAAGAAAAGATCATATACACGTGGCATTAAGTGAAGCACATATGTACGTGTTACTTAATACAGTTCACATACACGTGGCATCACAGACTATAACAATTTAGCAAGGTACATGTGCACGTGGCATTAGGTGAAGTACACATGCACGTGGTACTTAACAAAGTTCACATACATGTGGCATCACTGACTAGAACAGTAATAGCAAAGTACATATACACGTGGCATTAAGTTAAGTACATGTGCACGTGGTACTTAACACAGTTCATATACACGTGGTATGAGCTGTAGATAATGTTTGACTGCAAGGACTATTTACTCTTCAAGTTTAAAATGAATGAGTAACAAGGAACACGTTGAGAGTAAAAATATTTAAAATGTATATGCTTACAAAATGGATGTTAATTAATTATTAATCAATCTATTTGACTTAAAATTAAGTAAAAACAAAAGAATCACATTACGATCATTGTTCTTTATAATATACACACATACTTAGAGCACTTGCAAATATAAAATAAAAGTGTTCCGTGTGATAAGTCATAACAATGTAAACACTCATATTGTTGTAAGGTATAAACGGCAATCTTCCTACATAACTGACATTTGTTCAATCATTAATAATAATTATAACAACAGTATAAAGGAAATCGTTTTTGTATACAACTCTTAACTATACTGCACTAATAATATACTTAAGTCTATGGAAAAATAAGACGAAAAAAAATCTTAAAACTATTTTATTTAATTATATGCAAGCAGGTTTAAAGTCAAAATGATACTGTATAAATAAATTCGAGAAGCTAATTTCAATGCTTAATTAAGTCCAGACTCTATTGTACCTACACCTTTAGGACGTCCTGTTGGTTTAATGGCGGAGGGACTATAAACCTTCGAACTACACACACACACACACACACTTTCAATGCTTAATAAACACTTTAAGATTGCCGTGTGTCCCTTTAAAAGTTTAGAGAAAACATGTAGCTAGTAAGTTTATGAGTAATGATATTCACATTTTTTAAATTTGAAGATAAGTGTAAAAAAAAAATACTCATAGGTAGCTTGTATGCAGCTCTGTTAAATTGCCTAGAACAATGTCATATTAAAAACATAAAAACGTGGCATCATGACTAATATGTCAAGGCATCATTGCAACAATTGCATGCTTTTTATATATCATCGTATATTTGTTATTATTGAACAATGATAAATATAATTCATTAACAACACAATGAAGCAAGATTGAAAAAAAATAAAAATAAAAAGCATTGCAACGTACCTGGTACTATTAACAAACTGTAAAATATCGTATTCCGTTTGCGACTTTCCTTATCGCAAAGTAAGCACCAACTGTCTGCAAATCGTGAAAGTAGCGACTATATTGTGGGCACCAGGTGGCGCTTCCCAGACAGAGATAACCCTGTTGACTGTACTTACGTCACTGTGACACAGGTCAGTTTTAAATATTGAAGAATAAATTGTTGTTTAACAGCCCATCAGTATGTTATCTTAGGTTAAAATCGACCGTCATATATGGCCTAACATGTGCTAAACATGACGTAAAACTCTTACTTTCGAAAACATTCCTGTGATTCTTTAAAGTCCGTATTCCGCCATCTACAGGTAAACCGTTACATATTTTGAAAATCCAAAGTCCATAGACACTATATAAAAAACTTTAACCAGCCAGGTCAAACCCCAAAACTGGAGCGTCGAACCATGAGTTACCAACTCATAATTCATTTCACGATTACTCAACAATCTCCGGTATTTTAAGAACCAGTGAATAAACCTGTATTTTTTTAAAACGGCATTTAGTCGTTCATAATATTGTATGACCTGAACACATAGAAAAAAGGTATGATAAATGGTTATGTAATGTTGCCGTTATTTTGTGGGTTAGTTTCTTTAAAGTGCTCGAATGAAAATCTAAGATACAGGGGATCGCCCTGTCTACTTACCATCCGACGGACGAGGCCAAGGGAACTGTGACGAGGCCAAGGGAACTGTTTTTCTAAGGAAAACCACTCAGTCCAGTGAGACTCAATCTAGAGATCTCAATAAATGAAGAAGCAAGAAATACTTATAAATTAGGGTCGCTAGAATGTGGTCCGGTATCAATGTGTGTGTGTGTTACTGTAACAGGAGGTCAATACATATTAGGCATGATGAATTTAGGGCAAAAGGGCGGTTATATACAGGCGACAGGACTCGTTTTGAGGGCAGCAGGGCGGGTTTTTAGGGGAGCGGGGCGGGTCCGAAAAAGGGCAGGGCATCCCAAAAAAGGTCATGGCGCACCGCCCCGCCATTCATTCCGCTTTAGGGGAAGCACTACAGTGTACATGGTTACCATGGAAGCTTTATGTATATCTGTATAAGTATAAGTTTCCCTTGTAACCATAGGTACACATTTACGTACTGCTTCCGTTGTAACCATAGATACACATATACATAAAATTACCATTGTAACCATAGGTACCATAGATACACATATACATAAAATTACTATTGTAACCATAGGTACACATTTATATACAGCTTCCGTTGTAACCATATACAGAACCATAGAATGTGTATCTATGGTTACAACGTATGGACGTGGACAAACATGGAGAGAAGTGATATTTATTTATAAAACATGTCGTCTCTTCTTTTAAAACTCTTACTAATGAAAACTTGCAGTTTCTTTAACAAACTCTTGTTTTCTGTTGTCATAAGTTCAATAAATTTCGGTATGTTTACAACGCAACCTCGTTAACCCCTCGGCGGCGGACAGGCTGCGTACAAGTCACACATTGCACCATGGCAGACGTGAAAATGGGTCACAGATTGTTTATCAAACGTATGCTCTCCATGAAATATTAGAATAGAACTCTGCCTGATAAGACATGCTGGTAATGCACTGTATTGTATAAACTTTAGATCAGACTACACCAATTACCAACCAATCAGCGGGCAGGGAAAAAGTTCCAGGGTAAATTCGGAGCTATTACACAGAATCTCTTAATTTTGATTGGTTGTCAAGGTAATCAAACCAAAAAATATTGCTAAAAAATTAAAATTCAACTTTTGAAGAGTACTTATAAAGGTTAAATCATACATTTGTGCAATGTATTCATAATGTGTTGCATAATCAAAGAAAGAAGTATATTTTACATTTTCCTCATGTTTCTACATGCATGTAGGTGGGTCAGCACCATCCGACCCAAACAGATTTTTCAAAACATACTCAATGTATGGCTTTTGTATGTTTGTTTGATAAAACTAAGATAGGTCTTTCAAAACAAGTAATAAAAGATATAGCTTCCTATATTAGGGAACTCAGTACAGAGCTTAGAGCTATAAGGCAGACCTATGGAAAATGAATTGGTGTAGTATGACCATTATGTGTACTGATCGGTCTTTCGTCTTTTACGACAACCGTTGCATGTTATTATGCACCATATAAACGCTTTCATTCTAAAATGAAGCGAACATTTTGTACGAGATAAACAATGCTTTGTTGGAACTGAACGACCTTTCTTCTGTGATGTTCACACTCTGTGTTAACAGTGTTCTAAAACCGACCGTGTTTATGAGTTTTTTGTGAATAAACAAGTGTTATATTTGTTTTTGTCTCGCCTTTTCGAAGAAAAAACGAGACATAGGTGTAGCTTTTCCGGCGGCGGCGGCGGCGATGAAGTCGAAGGCGTCAACATCCAAGTTTTGCGTTTAGGTATTTTTTTTCACAAACTGTATGCACTAATAGACCTTTCAAACTTTGCTTATAGTTGTATATTGGGTGGTACATTGCAACGTAACAAAGCAAATGTGGCAGCGACCTTGACCCTTCAACCAAAGGGCAGAAAACTTTTTAAGTTTTACCTTCAACTTTTGCGTTGAGGTCAAGTTGTCGCGAACTGTATGCACTACACCTTTCAAACTTTGCTTATAGTTGTATCTTGGGTGGCACATCGCAACCTAACAAAGCAAATGTGGATGTGACCTTGACCCTCCAAGCAAAGGGCAGATAACCTTATAATCTTTACCTTCAACTTTTGCGTTTAGGTCACTTTCTCACAAGCTTTATGCATTAGACCTTTCAAATTCCGCTTATAGTTGTTCCTTGGGTAGAACATCGCAACGCGTCAAAAAGCAAATATGGATGTGACCTTCACCATCCAAGCAAAGGCCAGATAACTTTAATTGTTACATTTACGTCACTTTCTCATTAACTATACTTATGCACTAGATGCTTTAAACCTAGTTTATAGCTTAATCTTTGGAAGACAAAACATTCTATTTTGACATAGTTGTGTCTTGGGTTACAATGCATCTTTTTGGATGCATGGATTTCATCTATTTTCATCTAGAAAATTGCTGAGAATAGTAGCGGTCATGTGGGATATAAGAAAATAAAATTCTGATCTTTGTTGACACCGTGAACAAACTGCATTCATTCGGCACCTCTTAAATGTGTTCTACTTTCACTTTCAAAACTTTCAAGTTGATAAATAAAATCATCATACAACCATCCAAATGGTTCTTAGCTCTCACAAAGAAGCCAATAAAGTCATATCAGCCAGAAAAACTGGCCTTAAATACTTAAAAATGCCTTTTATCACAAAAATGTTAGGGATTATATATTTGGGAGCTCCTTTTGATTTTACTTCCTGTATGCCTTTATACTGCTTCTCGACGGCCGCAGGCCCGATAGTTCAGTTTAAATCGTATACGAGAACATGTTTTATACCACAATAGCCTAAATAAACACTATGCATCGTGTAATACCCGAGGATATACACAGCATATGTTAGTTATTGTGGTATAAATACAATAGAGCATGAGTCTTGCACGTGTACGGACGATAATGCACTCGCTAACGCACGTGCATTATCACCCCGTACACGTGCACAACTCATGCTCTATTAAATACTTGTACCATAGCCATTCAATACCGGTAATTGACATTTTCATTGACAGGTTGTGTGTAAACATTACAACTACGCGCGTTTAAAATTGGGTAGACCATGGTATAACTCCCGAATCTATCATTTATAGCACGGCTAAAATATACCGGCAGTTTAATATAGCACAGTTTAGGCTCAGACCTTCAGGTTTATAAAAATTATATCATAAGCAAGAACAAGGAAAACCATTAGAGCTATGGTACAATTAAATCATATTCAGACTTAGAAACAGTCTGAATGACAAGAAGGAAGTAAAAATGTCCCATTCGAATTCGATTAATACAAATATACCAAATGTAATTACGCAATTTTAATAAGATATATTTGTCACTTTATTTATGGAGAACAATGGTGTCAATCCGAGATAAGACCAAGTCACATGGTCACGTTTTTCTTACGTTTGGTTTATGGCATACATATATATAAGTATAGCTTATCGGTCATTTGGGTGTGAATTTTATTTTTACAATATTCTTTCGTGGTACAAACTAAGAGGAGATCATGGTTTTCAAAGGTACTTTGTTTAATATTTAGTTATATTTAACCGCATTAAGAAATGCTAAGCTATACAATCGCTCTTATGTTAGCTTGATCCATCTATTATATCGCTCTTATGAAAGCATTCTCAAGGAACTATATCGCTCTTATGCTATAATATCGCTCTTATGAAAGCATGAGTAAGCAGTATATCGCTCTTATGCTATACTAATATCACTCTTATGAAATCGTGCTCAAGGACTACATCACTCTTATGCTATAATATCGCTCGTATGAAAGCATGAGTAAGCAGTATATCGCTCTTATGCTATAATAATATCGCTCTTATGAAATCATGCTCAAGGACTACATCACTCTTATGCTATAATATTGCTCTTATGAAAGCCTGGGTAAGCAGTATATCGCTCTTATGCTATAATAATATCGCTTTTATGAAATCATGCTCAAGGGACTACATCACTCTTATGCTATAATATCGCTCTTATGAAAGCATGAGTAAGCAGTATATCGCTCTTATGCTATAATAATATCGCTCTTATGAAATCATGCTCAAGGACTACATCACTCTTATGCTATAATATCGCTCTTATGAAAGCATGAGTAAGCAGTATATCGCTCTTATGCTATAATAATATCGCTCTTATGAAATCATGCTCAAGGACTACATCACTCTTATGCTATAATATCCCTCTTATGAAAGATTCTCAAGGAACTATATCGCTCTTATGAAAGCATGAGTAAGCAGTATATCGCTCTTATGCTATAATAATATCGCTCTTATGAAATCATGCTCAAGGACTACATCACTCTTATGCTATAATATCGCTATTATGAAAGCATGAGTAAGCAGTATATCGCTCTTATGCTATAATATCGCTCTTATGAAATCATGCTCAAGGAACTAAATCGCTCTTATGCTATAATATCGCTCTTATGAAAGCATTCTCAAGGAACTATATCGGTCTTATGAAAGCCTGAGTAAGCAGTATATCGCTCTTATGCTATAATAATATCGCTCTTATGAAATCATGCTTAAGGACTACATCACTCTTATGCTATAATATCGCTCTAATGAAAGCATGAGTAAGCAGTATATCGCTCTTATGCTATAATAATATCGCTCTTATGAAATCATGCTCAAGGACTACATCACTCTTATGCTATAATATCGCCCTTATGAAAGCATGAGTAAGCAGTATATCGCTCTTATGCTATAATAATATCGCTTTTATGAAATCATGCTCAAGGGACTACATCACTCTTATGCTATAATATCCCTCTTATGAAAGATTCTCAAGGAACTATATCGCTCTTATGAAAGCATGAGTACGCAGTATATCGCTCGTATGCTATAATATCGCTCTTATGAAATCATGCTCAAGGAACTAAATCGCTCTTATGCTGTACTATCGCTCTTATGAAAGCATTCTCAAGGAACTATATCGGTCTTATGAAAGCCTGAGTAAGCAGTATATCGCTCCTATGCTATAATATCGCTCTTATGAAATCATGCTAAAGGAACTAAAGCGCTCTTATGCTATAATATGGCTCTTATGAACGCATTCCTAAGGAACTTTATCGCTCTTATGAAAGCATGAGTAAGCAGTATATCTCTCGTATGCTATAATATCGCTCTTATAAAATCATGCTCAAGGAACTAAATCGCTCGTATGAAATCATGCTCAAAGAACTAAATCGCTCTTATGAAGTCATGCTCAAGGAACTAAATCACTCTTATGATATAATATTGCTCTTATGAAAGCATGAGTAAGCAGTATATCGCTCGTATGCTATAATATCGCTCTTATGAAATCATGCTCAAGGAACTAAATCGCTATTATGCTATAATATCGCTCTTATGAAATCATGCTCAAGGAAATAAATCGCTCTTATGCTTTAATATCGCTCTTATGAAAGCATTCTCAAGGAACTATATCGCTCCTATGAAAGCATGAGTAAGCAGTATATCGCTCGTATGCTATAATATCGCTCTTATGAAAGCATGAGTAAGCAGTATATCACTCGTTTGCTATAATATCGCTCTTATGAAAGCATGAGTAAGCAGTATATCGCTCGTATGCTATAATATCGCTCTTATGAAAGCATGAGTAAGCAGTATATCGCTCGTATGCTATAATATGGCTCTTATGAAAGCATGAGTAAGCAGTATATCGCTCGTATGCTATAATATCGCTCTTATGAAATCATACTCAAGGGACCACATCACTCTTATGCTATAATATCGCTCTTATGGAAGCATGAGTAAGCAGTATATCGCTCGTATGCTATAATATTGCTCTTATGAAATCATGCTTAAGGAACTAAATCGCTATTATGCTTTAATATCGCTCTTATGAAAGCATTATCAAGGAACTATATCACTCTTATGCTATAATATCGCTCTTATGAAAGCATGAGTAAGCAGTATATCGCTCTTATGCTATAATTCGCTCTTATGAAATCATGCTCAAGGGACTATATCACTCTTATGCTATAATATCGCTCTCATGAATGCATGATCAAGGAACTATATCACTCTTATGCTATAATATCGCTCTTATGGAAGCATGCTCAAGGAACTATATCACTCTTATGCTATAATATCGCTCTCATGAATGCATGATCAAGGAACTATATCACTCTTATGCTATAATATCGCTCTTATGGAAGCATACTCAAGGAACTGTATCACTCTTATGCTATATTATCGCTCTCATGAGAGCATGATTAAGCAGTATATCACTCTTATGCTATAATATCGCTCTGATGAAAGCTTGATTAAGCAGTATATCGCTCTTATGCTATAATATCGCTCTTATGAAGGCATTCTCAAGGAACTATATCGCTCTTATGCTATAATATCTCTCTTATGAAAGCATGAGTAAGCAGTATATCGCTCTTATGCTATTATTCGCTCTTATGAAATCATGCTCAAGGCACTATATCACTCTTATGCTATAATATCGCTCTTATGGAAGCATGATCAAGGAACTATATCACTCTTATGCTATAATAGCGCTCTTATGAAATCATGCTCAAGGAACTATATCGATCTTATGCTATAATATCGCTCTTATGAAAGCATGATTAAGCAGTATATCACCCTTATGCTATAATATCGCTCTGATGAAAGCTTGATTAAGCAGTATATCGCTCTTATGCTATAATATCGCTCTTATGAAGGCATTCTCAAGGAACTATATCCCTCTTATGCTATAATATCTCTCTTATGAAAGCATGAGTAAGCAGTATATCGCTCTTATGCTATAATTCGCTCTTATGAAATCATGCTCAATGGACTATATCACTCTTATGCTATAATATCGCTCTTATGGAAGCATGATCAAGGAACTATATCACTCTTATGCTATAATATCGCTCTCATGAAAGCATTCTCAAGGAACTATATCGCTCTTATGCTATAATATCGCTCTTATGGAAGCATGCTCAAGGAACTATATCACTCTTATGCTATAATATCGCTCTCATGAATGCATGATCAAGGAACTATATCACTCTTATGCTATAATATCGCTCTTATGGAAGCATGCTCAAGGAACTGTATCACTCTTATGTTATATTATCGCTCTCATGAGAGCATGATTAAGCAGTATATCACTCTTATGCTATAATATCGCTCTTATGAAAGCATGAGTAAGCAGTATATCGCTCTTATGCTATAATTCGCTCTTATGAAATCATGCTCAAGGGACTATATCACTCTTATGCTATAATATCGCTCTCATGAATGCATGATCAAGGAACTATATCACTCTTATGCTATAATATCGCTCTTATGGAAGCATGCTCAAGGAACTATATCACTCTTATGCTATAATATCGCTCTCATGAATGCATGATCAAGGAACTATATCACTCTTATGCTATAATATCGCTCTTATGGAAGCATGCTCAAGGAACTGTATCACTCTTATGCTATATTATCGCTCTCATGAGAGCATGATTAAGCAGTATATCACTCTTATGCTATAATATCGCTCTGATGAAAGCTTGATTAAGCAGTATATCGCTCTTATGCTATAATATCGCTCTTATGAAGGCATTCTCAAGGAACTATATCGCTCTTATGCTATAATATCTCTCTTATGAAAGCATGAGTAAGCAGTATATCGCTCTTATGCTATAATTCGCTCTTATGAAATCATGCTCAAGGACCTATATCGCTCTAATGCTATACTATCGCTCTCATGAAAGCATGATTAAGCAGTATATCACTCTTATGCTATAATATCGCACTGATGAAAGCTTGATTAAGCAGTATATCGCTCTTATGCTATAATATCGCTCTTATGAAGGCATTCTCAAGGAACTATATCGCTCTTATGCTATAATATCTCTCTTATGAAAGCATGAGTCAGCAGTATATCGCTCTTATGCTATAATTCGCTCTTATGAATTCATGCTCAAGGGACTATATCACTCTTATGCTATAATATCTCTCTTATGAAAGCATGAGTAAGCAGTATATCGCTCTTATGCTATAATTCGCTCTTATGAAATCATGCTCAAGGACCTATATCGCTCTTATGCTATAATATCGCTCTTATGAAAGCATGATTAAGCGGTATATCACTCTTATGCTATAATATCGCTCTGATGAAAGCTTGATTAAGCAGTATATCGCTCTTATGCTATAATATCGCTCTTATGAAGGCATTCTCAAGGAACTATATCGCTCTTATGCTATAATATCTCTCTTATGAAAGCATGAGTAAGCAGTATATCGCTCTTATGCTATAATTCGCTCTTATGAAATCATGCTCAATGGACTATATCACTCTTATGCTATAATATCGCTCTTATGGAAGCATGCTCAAGGAACTATAACACTCTTATGCTATAATATCGCTCTCATGAAAGCATTCTCAAGGAACTATATCGCTCTTATGCTATAATATCGCTCTTATGAAGGCATTCTCAAGGAACTATATCACTCTTATGCTATAATATCGCTCTGATGAAAGCTTGATTAAGCAGTATATCGCTCTTATGCTATAATATCGCTCTTATGAAGGCATTCTCAAGGAACTATATCGCTCTTATGCTATAATATCTCTCTTATGAAAGCATGAGTCAGCAGTATATCGCTCTTATGCTATAATTCGCTCTTATGAATTCATGCTCAAGGGACTATATCACTCTTATGCTATAATATCTCTCTTATGAAAGCATGAGTAAGCAGTATATCGCTCTTATGCTATAATTCGCTCTTATAAAATCATGCTCAAGGACCTATATCGCTCTTATGCTATAATATCGCTCTTATGAAAGCATGATTAAGCAGTATATCACTCTTATGCTATAATATCGCTCTGATGAAAGCTTGATTAAGCAGTATATCGCTCTTATGCTATAATATCGCTCTTATGAAGGCATTCTCAAGGAACTATATCGCTCTTATGCTATAATATCTCTCTTATGAAAGCATGAGTAAGCAGTATATCGCTCTTATGCTATAATTCG
>JAWPHD010010566.1:0-92519 GCA_037043455.1 Cyrtodaria siliqua
TGGAATAACTACTGATTAAAGTTGGTAATGAAAGAGAAAAAGTTTAAATCCGTACTGAAGTTTAAGTCAATAGTGTCACGTTTACCCGGTTGATAATAACCGTAAACCCTCACTGGCACTGACTGAGTCTTCGCCACCAACTCTGTGTGTATCATTGTTATATCTGCACATGTTTTATCTGGATGTTATCTGTTATGGAATTATAAAGAGGCAATAAATGAAACGAATACAATTAAGGATATCATTTTAAATTCAGAGCTTTCGCAGGTATCCATCTTCTATCTCCCAACACATCTGCAGCTGAATCAATAATCAATCAACTAATTTATCACGAAGGCATGATCAATCATTGTGACATTCAATTTCATCAATGTTCCACTACTTACAGATACAAACAATGGAAATACAAATTGGTACCATACTAATAGTCCTATTTGGTTTTATGCATAAAGTAGAGCAAGAAGGCTATCGGGAGTGGAGGAGGCAAGGTGGGCAGGGGCACAATACTTGACATGATCAACGTCTGTGTGAGCATTCCGGAAAATATGTTAATTAAAGTTGAATGTAAGTAGTGATTAGAAGAGTTTCCATTATACTGATGTAATTACAGTCATATTTTATTTTGTTTGCATAAACATAAATAACGTATATCTAAACGTATGTAGTATAACATTCAACAAAACAATATATGCAATGCACCCGATTCATAAAGAAACGATCATCAACTATGAACTTCAAGACGGATCAAGCATACACTCTTCTAAATCAGGTCAGAATAGTTTGTTTTATGCGGATGAATAAAATACCTGGGGTCTTTAGGTATGCAAATGTCCTATTTTGATTGGTAAAGTTATTTAAACGTAGATAAAAAAGTTCAACAGGAAATGTAGCATTCACATAATTTAATAATATTTTATAGTCGCACCAACAGCTAAGGTGATATGGCGACTTTCCTACTTCCAGGGAGGAAGACCCCAGGTGCCCCGCTGGGTAATTTTCGTGCATGGGCGGGCATCTGCGTAGAACCACTGACGTTCAGCAAGCCAGCTGGATAGCTTCCCCACATACAGATTCCTCGGCGCATGAGGGATCGAACCCACAGCGGTGAGGGGCAAGTGATTTCAAGTCAGAGACGCAGGTATCTGTTATTGCTTCTATCTCCCAACACGTCTGCAGCTGAATCAATCAACTAATTTATTCCCCACATAAAGATTCCTCGGCGCATGAGGGATCGAACCCACAGCGGTGATGGACAAGTGATTTCAAATGAGAGACGCTAACCACTCGGCCAAGGACGCCCCCAGCATTCACAGAAAGCAGTCCATCAACAACACGCATTCAAAACAATCAACAATTACAAGCAACACAATAGTAGAAACATCTGTAACATCACAAACAGAACATGGTTGACAACAGGGGTACTGATAAGCCACGGATTTCACAGGATTCAAGATTAATTCATTCAGACAAAGGTTGTTATCAAGCGTCATCAGTTAGTTAAAGGAGACATACGTCCATCAGATATGTGAAACAAACTGTTTTACCTTCTTGATATAGGCTTCCTAACAACTTTATCAATGATCGGAAAATATTAGCATTATCTAGCCCATTGCAATTTTAACATACACTGTGATCAAGGGACATAACTACAGCAGTTTGTTTCTTTTTTTTTGTGATATTACATCCCATAGTTTTGGAGCAAGAAACCTAATAAATTATATCAACATGTGTTAAAATTTGAAGTCCGAAAAGGCCCATACCTCTGCAAGACACTGCCCAAAAAACAACAACCAAGAATACGATAATCGTACATGCACACATGTACTTGCTCGCAATTTGATGAGCCTATGCCGGAAAGTTTTTTTAATAGAAACAGAACTTAAACGGACGTTATAATATAAAGTAATCAAGGCCTTAAACCCTGGCAGAAAGTCTTAAAATAAAACAAACACCTCTTGTTGCTGATAATTATGTCCACACAGTTTGATGGGGCTATGCATTTTAGTTTTAAGAACTTGGTGAAGATATAATACAATTCAATTTCCATAGAGATTACGAGGAAATCCAACTAAGTATTGTCTAAATCCCACCAACATTTTCTTTTAGCTTTTATGCTACCCGTACTTTGAATTTATAACGTGTAATAAAGATAGAGTAAGGGCAATGCGAGAAGTAATGTAAAATGCAGTCGAGTATCAAATATGACTGTCCTCCCAATAATCTGTACCAGCATGTCACAATGTACCACAAACAGCTTCTCCAGCAATATCCATGAAAGATTGTGCAAACAAACCTTAATTACATTTTACCTGGTCGTAATACAATACAATGTTCCCATCCTTTATTTCTGTCTTCCTTGTACCGTTTACGTTTGAAGTTTCCATCCCAGCAGTAAATCCAGTTGGAAGTCCGAATTCGACCACAGACACATCAGAAACATCTGAGAACTTGATAATGCTAAGGCAAATAAAACATTCGCATTAAAGGTTTACTTTATTGTTGGCAAAATACGACCAGTTTAAGATAGTTTGTTTATTAACTTTATTACCCGTACATACACACGAAATAAATACAGTTCAATATCTTATCATTGGTTTAGTTCATAGGCAGAGAATTTACACGGAAACACCAGTGGCCATGTTCATGAAGCGTATCAGTGAAAACGTAAGAATTTGCCTTAAATATAAAAACGTTTGTCCTATATGAATTTAAAAACAAACTTTTCTGGGAATCGTGTGGCGTTGTTAAAGGTTTCTTCAATTTCTGTCAATGCATATGACTGTAAGGCTAATTGCATTTTGTTACTAAACAATTATACAAAATAGATAGGACTGAAGCAGACATAAATTAAGGTTATTTCTAAGATGATTGATGAATATGCTTACCTGACACAGATTTGAGCATGCACGGACCTCGATGTTTCAGCAATAATGGAGGAGGTAATATTGAATGCTGGTGTGAGCACTTCTTTCTCCACGTGCAAAGATACGTGGGATACGGTCATTCTAGTTGTAAATTCACAAATAGAAAAATCAGAGTAATGACCAAACCAGAAAGAAAAACAATGTACGTATCAGTTTACGTATGATGCATTCTGGAGTTTTGTTTTACTTGGATGACACATTGATCATTACTGGCAGTTCAAGTCCACCCAAATGTAGTATTAACACTGATAATGAGGATTAATAAAACATATAATTCAAACGCAAATATTATTAAAATAGGTCAACAAAATAAACCCTTTATAAAATATCCGGCAAATACTCCTTATAACACCATGTAGCAAAATGTTGACAAATAATGGTATTCAGATACAATACGTGTTATCATAATACAAATATGTTCACGACTTTTAATGATAAAGATAATGTCAAATATCAGCAAAATTTCGACTCGTTTATTGACTTTCCAACAGCAACATAGTAGTAGGAAATAGTAGTAGTAAATTATATATAAATTGCCATATATTCTGATTACAAGGATATATATCGATAGATGTAGCATCATTCGATAGAGAATGAATTGCTTTACAAAAGCGCGAAAGCCAAACAATCGCCTACATTGTTATATTCCAGCTGTTCGTACATTGACACAATATTATGAACAACTCTCGTATTAACGAACAAACGTTGGTGCACAGTATAGAATATACGGTCTAAAGATGACGCGAAATATAAATGTTATTGATGTTTCTTATTTAACCACTTTTAAAGTTGTTACTAATAACTTAACTGAATTGGGGTTTTAAGGCGCACCAACACATACAAGGTTATATGGCGCCTAACAGGAATGAACATGCCAGGCTCATCCTCCATGTACATCGAGATGAAATATGGACAACGGGCCAAGAACCTTCTAACCCTGAACTGCAGAGTTGCTGCAAATTCTATTGTAGACACTCCATTTACGCTGGAGCCACGTTTATTGTTTTTCTTCCAGTGATCTAGTGATGTGAGCGAGATGGCACCTGAAACAATGCAGGGGTCATGATGAAGACCTTTAATGAGCATGAACAAAAACTGATAAAATGAACATGCATTTGGGTGTGTGTGTGGGGGGGGGGGGGGGGGGGAGGCGGAGGGGGGGGGGTCTACCCCTCTGCCTACCACTAATAACTTAAACACTCTGAGATTAAATAACGCGATGATACTAAATGATGACAAGAAGGATAGTTACTGACTGTAGGAGGGTCCATCACCAAGCAATATTAAAAGGTCGTATCCTTATCTGATAAGTGAGAGTTGATTAATGTGGTATAATACTTTAAGTTTACGTTATCAAATACAGATGCAATGGGCAGTAATGTATTTACACAAAGTATTTATGTTTCATATAGAAATAATATTCGGTTATGATTTGTGTAGGGTTTCTAATTCCTTTCCAGATATTTATCTACATAAAACTACAAAAAAAAAAATTATGAAATAAAAGTAAATTTTGAATTTTAGCATAAGAAAATAATTTTCTACGAGAAACATTTAAAAGCACTAAAAATAAAATAAGGTTGTCATCTCATTTGTCATCTCTTTTACTACTTATCAGGCTGATCAATTTTATCCGAAAACATGTTATTTTAATAAAATAGGAATCGAAAACTGGGAGCTATAGTAATTACCACAACCGCATACTTTTCGATAATGTTTTTATACAGATAAGCAATTAGTAAAGAAAAATAATTGAATTGAATGTTGTTTAACGGCTCATCAACACAGTATAGGTTATTTAGAGCCGCCCCAGAGAGAGGGGAAGGATACATAGGAATCCGGGAACCGTGCCCTACTCTTACTATCGAATAGTTTCCTGTGGTTCTTTAACGTGCTCGGAGGATAGGCCGATACACGGGACCATCCGGTTTATGTCCCCATCCGACGGACGAGGCTAAGGGAAAGTGTCTTGCCTAAGAACATACCGACGAAACTCAGTGGTACCACGGATGATTGAACACGGGGACTCCGGTTACAAATCCGCCGCTCTACCGACTGCGCCACGCCAGCCCTCAAAGAAAAATAAGTATAAAAGTATAAAAGTCGAACAGTAAATGCAGCTTTCACAGAACACAGTAAACCCGAAAACACGCAAAACACGCAAAACGACAAACATGAATGGCATCATAGGGTCCACAGCCTGTCCGGTCATCGCACAATTAAAGAGGAAAGCATAGTGGCGAACTGTAAATGGGGGCGAAATGTAAATGGGTCCACCATCAAACATGCAGTGCGTTGCACAATGATATGGTCATAACCTCTTTTGATAAACCTTTTAACACGTTTAACAAAGATAGTATGAAAGTGATCAAGACCTAGGATCTTACGAAGTTTGTAAATCACATCACCGTAGATAGTCAGGTTGTGATAGTCCTTGTCGCAGAGAGTTTTTAAATTACTTTTATATTTAGAAAGAAGATCAGGGTTACGATTATAAAATTTTGCAAAGGTTTTACAAAGTTTATGGTAACGGTAGCCCTGATGGAGATTACGAATATTAAAGTCCTCAACTCGAGTACAAGCTCTAGAAAAACGAACAAGTTGAGACACATAGACCCCTAAATGGGGATAATTAACAAAATTAAAATCATCTCTCTTGTCATAGATTTTACTAATTATTTCGCTAATTCCAATAGAGAGATGTAAATCAAGGAAAGAAGCGCCAGTATCAGAAATGTTAGCTTTGTTGAGTTGAAGTTCCTTAGGATAGCTATTATTAACCATAGTAGAAAAGAAAGCATTGTCAATGTTTAATATGTCATCCAAATATCGAGAGGTGTCATTAAAGGCTTCAGTTACATCTGCCTGAAAAGCGGATGAAAGACTCAACATGAAATGTCTTTCATAGTAAAACAAGAACAAATCTGCGACAAAAGGTACACAGTTCGTACCCATAGGGATATCAACAATTTGTCTATAAACAGTAGTTCCATACCTGACGAAAATATTATCTAGTAGGAAAATGAGTGTTTCACAAACTTCTTGGCATGTCCACATAGTGTGTCTAAACTGCCGTTAGTAAAAAACGCTTTGATATTATCCAGGCCAAACATGTAACTTTACTTTTAATCGACACATATATGTAATTAGTATATGACCTGAACACCAGGATAGAGTTTTGACAAACGGTTTTGTAGAGTAATATTACAGTTGTCTGGTAGATTAGTTTCTTTAAACAGCACTTACTGGCAGCATATATGTTTACTAAATATTGACGTTCTGTAAGCTGATTTAAATGGTTTTGTTATCGTTCAATTAACCGCATACTGACGAGAGATCCGGAAAAAGTACACTGAGATAATGTTAGATGTTAAACTGAGTGCAAAGCGTGTATAAGATCAAATCTACTAATCAGCGTGTATTTAAATAAACGGGATGAGAAGAAAATGGTCTTCGTCCAAGATATCCCTTGTGCTACTTTGTCTACTTGTTGACTGGTGGTTCAAGCGGTGTAGTATTTAAGATTAAAACCCATGTCTTAACCTACAACCGAGAATTATACGACCGACATGATACTTATCAAGGGGCAACACAGAGTGATATCAATACCAACAATGCTTAAAATTTACATATTTTGAAAATTCTAACACACTGTTAAAATAAGTCTTAAAAAAGATTCGAGGGTACACCAACTGGATAAAACAGTTTGGAGAACGTATGTGGCTTAACGCCGCATTTAGAAATATTTCAGTCATATCACGGCAGTGTCTACCCGAAGCAGTGACACACTGAAAATACCACGCCGTCTCTATACCCCAGTCAGTCGCATTATACTGACACAGGGCCGACCAGTTCTAATAAAACCCTTTATATGATGAACGTCAAGCAAGAAAGGATGATTTGATCTTCTTTACATACACACATTGCAAACAAAAACATGGTCGCGTTCTGCTTCCTTCCAAATTCACCAGTTTACCTAAATGGAAGGAAGGTGCTGTACCATTCCATTTGATGCAAAGTCGATCGAAGATTGCAACATATTTTGTCTCACAAAACTGCCATTCACTTGTCCTAGCTCTAATGTACCTTATGCTTGAAGCACACTATCTAGGTACACACATATTGATGAATAGTCGCAGCATCTCAATGACAATACTGTCAACTGTATACAAGACTAAACGCTGACTCCCTAATCCAAGTCCTGTTATCTCTCTGATAGCGATGCAAAACGGGAATTCATATCGAGAATGATAATCGGCAATGTCAAAGTAAAAACAATCACATTATTGATGTGTAGTTGGATTATTTAGAGTTTAGTGTCTGTTTGCGATAAACAAGAATTGTATATCTTACATGAGCAAATGAAAGAAAATGAGTGTTTTTTAATGTTCTGTCTAACGAGTGTATTGAAGTCAACACTACACAGTCAGGTATGTACCATTCGATTTAAAGAGTTGCCGTATGCGTTGTGTCCCTGAGCAAGACACTTTATCTGCATTGCTTAGTACTGGTTCTACCCAGGAAGACATCGAGAGTGATTCAAATAGGTTCATAGAGCTTTCGTTACAATCGATGTAAAATAAATAAGTTTAAACTAAAGAGTTGACCATGATCTGGTAGAATGATGGGTGACTAAACGTTGACTCCCTGATCCAAGCCCAGTTATGCGAATGCGGTGCAAAACAGGAATTGAGGACGAAAATCGGCTCCCAAATTAAACATGGACATAGATTATTTAGAGACTAGTGTTTATAATTGCGATATATACGAATTTTATTTCGTTTTACGTCAAAATAGCTTAATGCTATTAGTATTAAACAGATATAAACGATATTACATTGGTGACTGGGATTTCTTGACTTTCATAAAATGATACGAGTCCCTTTGAGTATTTCAGTTTTTATCCAACGATTGTATTGAAGTCAGGCATGTAAGATTCTATTCAAGAGATGGCAGCAATCTGGAAGAATAATTGGTGACATTACGAAAACAAAAGATAACCCTCATAATATGCTTCAGTTTCATATGAAATGTGCATGTGTTATAAGCTATATGTTACTACTACAATTTTACTGTAGGAAAGTAAACGATAAATTTTGCTGATTTTTGTTATTTTAATAGTTCCTTCGTATCTTCATATCACGTATTGTCAAACAGTTGAAGTTATTTATTGGAAAAACATTATAACACGTAATCAATGCATACATGTTGGAATTAGCAGAAACATTAGTAATATAAGTAGATACTTTCTAATATATGTATAAACTTTCAAATGGATATTCAAATTTTTGTCACACTCGGATAACCGCAGTGAACCACCAAAACTCCTCTCTCAATCATACATCTTAAAATCCCTTGCATAAAATGGCATTCCTTAGCGGTTACCATGGAAACTAGGACAATATAAACATACATTCGATATATCGTCCAATCAAAGGCAATTTATCTGGTATACTTAAAAATGACACATCTCAGGTATGTTATCCAACTTCCTCTGTGAGTCCTATCCAACTTCCTCTGTGACATAATCTCGTATTACATAGTCTCGCAGTACAGTCGTAATTGTTGAACATATAGACAGCATATTATCAAACATACTTATCTTATATAAATAACAGATGACTTCAAATGTAAGTGTTCAATTAACAACATTCAACAATTTCGCAAAACATAATATAAAACTATACATTTTGACGGAGATCTCTATGAAAATAAAATCACGAAATACTACACTTAAATAAGTCAAATTATTACTGATGAAAATGTATGGCCTGGAAAACACGACGACTGTGTATTTGTGTTGTTAAATCATAATAATAAAATCGATTCCTTTATAGAGCCTGGTTTAGTCCATATACATTGCATATGCAACTGAAACACATTACGATGGTTTTACTCGTGGATTCATGCCCATTATTCTTCCAGATCTCCTCCAGTGCCTTTAACACATAATACCCGTACGGCATAAACGTATCACTTTTAAAGGGACTCACGGAAATCTTGAAATGTTTATCGAACTTTGAAATTAGCGTCTCGATTTATTTATCCAGTACAATTTTGACATTAAAACCATCTTGAATATAATTAAATAAAACTAGGTTTCCGCTTGTTTTTATCTTATTCTACCTTAGGCTTAAATATATTACTGTTGCAATATATTCAAAAGTTATTAATATGCAAAAAACTATTTGCTTAAGACTAATCTTATAATTAATATTAATGATTAAACAAATGCCATTATATAGAAAATCTAACGGGACGCCGTGAGTTTTTCAAAAATCAAAATTGCCGTCTGTCTCTTTAAATTGCTGAACATTGCGAATTAACGTTTTACGTGGCTCCAATTTGTAAGAGAAATAATGACATAGTCTTGTATAAATCGAGTGTAACACGATCGCATTACAAATAATACGACACATTAAAACAAATTTGAGCGACTCCGTGGCCGAATGGTTAACGACGTTGCGTTGTAAACATTGGCTCTCACCGATGCTGGTTCGAATCCCACTGGGAGCTCGACTTGTAAGTGAGAAAGTGTCGATTCTTACGGGTGGCGGGAAGTGTACAGTACTGGTTCTACCCAGGAAAAGTGGATGGTCTTCCTCCACCATAAAAAATCGACCGTCATATATAACCTTGCATGTGTTGAAAATGACGTAAAACACCATATAAACAAACAAACAAACACACTTTATTTGCATGCAAGTATCGTATGCTGTACTATGCAACTAATTAGGACTAAACATTTTACAATATATGTACTTATATAGTACTAATACTGTATATGTATTAATATAATAATTCTGTCCTCATTTGCATAGTTGGTACACTCGTGTATAACAATAAATAAGTCATAGCTTAAGGCCTTTATTACACTCACAGAAGCCTTGTTAAATATTAAATTGTTTTACCCGCAAGTTTTCTTACACCATACCCCCCGCCCACCCCGATCCGAATTTAATCGACGCTCTGTATTCAGCCAAACAAATGTCTTAAAGGAACACACGATACTCTTCAAGTATGTATCAAGAATTAAAATTAGCATCCCGATTTATAAATCTAGTATCATTTTGATTTTATACCTATAATGAAATCAAATGTAATCAAATTAAGAGTATTTTATTTTTTTCTTCGTTATTCTATTACATATATGTTTAAATATATTATTGGTGCAATATAACCAAACAAACGTTTTAGGCAAAGGCAATGTACTTTAAAATTATTATTATTAATGATTTGCAAAAGCAAAAGGAAATCCGGCTCGAGTTAAAAAAACAACAAAGACATCCGTTTGTCCCTTTAAGATGGGTCGGTAATAAAAATATAAGTGATCTTATACTGCTACGTCGAAATTAAAGTTCTCATCTCGCCCTGTTTGACCCTGTCCTTAAGCTATTACAGATGCATATTAAAGAAAAGAGCTACAGTCAGGAACGGATACAAGATCTGAGATTAGGCGGTACGGGTTCAGTTTTAAAAACGCAAATGACAAACAAAAATCACATAAAAAAATACGTTTTCACAAGAATTTTCAGTTTTAGTTGATGTGTGTGGGGGTGGGTTTTGGGGGGGGGGGGGGGAGGGGAGGCCGTGCAACCTTAAAGACAATTGACAACCCAAAACAAAAAGAACGATTTTTGTAGATTAGGGTAACTTGTGATCTTGGGATCATTCACTGAGTGCGCCCCCGCCTGTGTCCGCGCCTGACAATAACTTACAAACTGTCTTATCTTATTGAGGCACAAAAGATCCGTATTCTAGTTTAAGGTCATTTTAAGTACTCGGACTTTGAGGACATATGAGATAAAACGTCGTCCTCAGTGGCACAGTATATCTACGTTCCTGTTATGATCTAAACCACGTGGTATTGTTTCCATAGTAACTATTATAGCAGTTCATATGTATATAAGACATCTGACAATAAAGGATATTGATTGAACCACGACGGACAACGTAAAAGTAAGAACACTCATACCTTATTTTTATACTTAAACAAATACAACTATAATTTAAAATTATCGTAAAAACATTTTTGTTAAAACATATAAGTTAATATGGATGATATTTTAATGTAATTGTTACATAGGTGTTTCGAACATTATCTATCAGAATGGCACATATATTAAACTTCCTACTACTAATTGGGTTGAATGATTCAATATCATATTGAGTTTGGATAAACGTTGTTTATAATATTGCAACCCATATAACTGTTTAAATATTTGCTAGCATAAAATAGACATTGAAATTAAAAAAAAAAAAACGTGTGTTAAAGGGACACACGACAGTCACGTTTTATGTAAAACTCACGGCGTCCCGTTGTTTTTTCTACATCAGCTGCATTTGTTCTATCATTAATATTAATTATACGAATAGTATAAAGCAAATTAGAATAACGAAGAAAAGTTAAAAAGACAAAATGTTATTTAAATATATGCAAGCAGATTTAAAGTCAAGTTGATACTGGATAAATAAATTGATACGCTAATTTTAAAGCTTGATATGCCGGGTGTCTCTTTAAACACAATCTACATTTGTTGAAGGTTCCCAGACTTAACTAAACACGAAGATTTTCAAAATGAAAGTTGCTTGGATTGGGCTGTTGGCCATTTTTGTTTCTGTCGAAGCAAGGTAAGCTTGTAAACTTTTTCTGTCTTTAAATCGTAATCAAGTGATATAATCAAGTATAAAAGCAAATCCTTTCGCATGGTAATTTTTTGAGATTTTAAACTTGACAAACTTTTATCGTATTTATATATATTTGATTGTCTGTCTTTTAATGTACTGTACTTACGTCGTTTTGAGTTTGAAGAATATGCATTCATTCTTGCAAAATCAATACCAATGAATAATATATACCTTGCATCATCATGTTTTGACAGTGGAATATTAAAACCTGTATTACTGCACTACTTTTTGATTTTTCTGTAGTCATATCACTCACTATCCAAGGATATGTAAATATGGATGTGTACATGAGTAAATGACGTCGTGATATAAAACATATTTGGATTACTATATAAGCGTGTTTTAAACGACGTCATTTTTTTTTGTGTTTTTTTGTTGTTGTTGTTGTTTGGTTTGTATATTATTTTACAAGAATTCTTATGAATTATATAATAACGTGATCACTAGTGTTCTGGAAGCTTGCATTACTTCGTGTGGATATGCCATTTTTGCAGAATCACACTCGAGGCACAATCTTCCCGTGCATTCTAAATCTGAATCTAACTCTTGTTCCAAATTCGCATTCGCGTGTAACATGGAGTGCGGGTCAGAAAAAATGGAAAGATTAGAACGATTTTAGTATGTAAGACACGTTTATTAAGCGGACATCTTATTTTAGCGTCTCTAGCGAATGTTGTCTTTCAGCTATATAAAACGTCCACTTATACAATATGACAATATTACCAAACACCTGAGCGAGGTCTGCGAATGATTATATTTTATCTACAGTGTGTTAGATCAGATTTAATTAGAGAATATAATCTTTCTTATTCAACGAAAAGAGAATTTGCATAATATAAACTGCTATTATAATATAATACAATTTATTTTCTCACTTTTTAACTGAAAATAGATTCCTATATATGTTGTTATTTCTTTTCTGTTCGATTTGATGTTATTATGAATTGTGCTAATTTTTGATGACAATTGTCATGTTACAAAGGCTAAACCTAAGACTAATGAGATAAGAAAATATAAACATATGTTCAAGTCACACCGCTGTCGAGCAGAAAATACAGTGCGAGCAAGTACATTCAGGACAAACAAAACATTATAGTCAATATCGTCCAACATTATGGGTGATATGGCTATATTATACATGGACAAATACAAAAGTAAATATATAAGTAGAACAATGAATGTAGCATTCAAGGACCAAAGTAAAAAAAAACACGCTTAGAAACCAACAGCAATTACTAGAACAACTAAAGAGTCAGGAATAACAAACATAAAATGGTTGATAATAGGACATCAAACCTTACTATTAGTGTAAATCAAAATATCCCCGCAAAGCTATATACTCAACGTTTACTGATGTCAGAGTAGTCCAATGGACTAGTTTGTGAGAATCTCATATAATCAAATGATTGAACTTTAATATAATGATGCGAAATGATGTTAAAAATACAAATTTAGGATGAAACTGTATAGTCCAGTGTTAAGGAATGCTAGACATTTTACATGCTGTATCCGATTGTTAGTGATTGCAGAGTCTGACAATCCGTGGGAACTGCTGATTGAGAATGTTTGTTTGTTTGTTTGTTTGTTTGGTGTTTAACGTCATTTTGCAGCGTACTGCATGTTAGTGATTGGCCCATTTACAGTTCGCTGCTAGGCTTTCCTCTTTTCCTCGTGCGTTGACAGGACAGAATGTGGACGCTATGACGACGTCTACCGAAATCCTCAAAATACGGTAGCGTTTGGTATTTGTCTTCAATCTTGTCACACCCTTAACGGTTTGTTCTCTTGTTGCTATGGATTCTGCCAAGTCATTGAGTACTTGCTTTGTGGTTTTCTATGCTTTGTTATGTGTTATACTTATATTGCCCATTAATGCTGCCTTGTTTGTTAGAGTATATAACCTGGCGAATATCTGTATTTTCAATGTCCCGTTTTATTGGGATGACAATAGCGTGAGATTGACGTTTGGTGACCCTAGAACCTGATATAAACCCCCAGCGACCTTTTTCACCACTGACCTTTCCAAGGCGGTTAGCACTATTTTCAACCATTTTATGTTTGTGATGTTATATCTTGCTTTTTATTCATCTGTGTAGTTTTTTCTCTGCGTGTTTGTAGTTGACTGTGGTCCTTGAATGCTACATTTCCTGTTCGACATGTGTTCGGCCGTTTCCAAAGGTCCATTCTCATACTCTTTTATATAGGGAATATATATTAAAACATGAGGTCTATACGAAATAAACAGCAGAGGCCTGCAGTGATACGATAATTGATACGATACTTCATGTCTAGATCATAAAACGAAGAATTAAACCCTAATAGCCATTGTGTTTTTATATATAACGGTCCTTATTTGAATCTTATATAAGCAAATAGTGTTATAATATAGTTGTATTTGTTTAGCACCCATACGATCGTAGTTCCAACGCGTATTATGCCAGGAATACCGTTGCCATTGAGCTTTACCTTCATTTCTCCGAATGATCAAGACGTGCACGTGCAAGTGGATTTGATCAAGAATGAGCATGAACGAGTTGCGTCCGTCGAGCATGTGTTTAAACAAGGTAAGTAGTGTACTCATTCGTTATACATACTGTGGTAATACAATAATAGTTAATAGTTTGCTATTCATATATCCTCCTCGATGACAGAGGAAGCTCTTTCTAATACCAAACAGTACTGTTCAAATCCATATAGCATATACATCAGAATTCATGTGTTTATCAATGCTTTAGTACCTCCTTTTTAACCAAGATGTTTATCACACTAAAGTCCATACGGTTTAATCTTATCAGAGATTGTAAAATATGGATCATGTTGTAAATAGTGCTAGTGTCACCTGACCTTAATTTGCGTCAATAGGTTCAACCTCGCGAAGTAAATGAACATACATACATTGTTACTATGCTGCAACAGATTGATGCCTCTGCCTCTGTTTTGTTAAGTTTCTGGTCCAACAAATTGTAAAAGAGGATCGTTATTTATCTATTATTGTATTATCTTTGATTTCTATATGAACCACAACTATTTTCAAACTAGTATTTCTAAATTGTCTTTGGAATGTCTCTCATACGACCACCTTCTACACATGACCTAGATGATCTATATCCCACCCCTCATATGCCTTGTTCTGAGAAATGAAATGATATATATATATATGCAAAATACACGTATAATGAAAAGGTCATCCCTTGGTAGCGACACACAATAACAATACATATAGAGAAACGTAGCAGACTTGGTCTTGTTGAGTCTGTTCATGACAGGTAATATATATTGTGCAAGTTCAGTCTGAGCAAAACTCGCATGTCTATCAGAGATGCACACATACACGAGTTAGAACTATTTTATGTTCCTACTGAACACGCGGTATACACGGGATATGCTTTGTTGGATGTAAACGGACTTAGGAAGGAAAACAACAGTACCATCGGTACAAAACCCTCTCCCTCCAACAAACATTAAACACACAATACATAATAGTACTAATACAATTTACTCTGGGTAGACAGGAGGGAGGAATAGGAAAAACAATGTTATATATATATATCCTGTGTATTATAATTAGCATGTATATTCGACACAGGTTTACCGGGCATCGTAAACATTTCGGTACCCAAGGATCTGGAGTACCAGTACCAATACAAACTGATTATACACGGTCTGGCTGGGGTGTACTTTATAGAGGAAGTCCGTCTGATGTATGACAGTGGCGTCATAGAAGAAAAGTTTGCTATCCTCATTCAAACGGACAAGGCCACCTACAAGCCAGGACAAACAGGTATATTGCAGTAGCTTCAATATATCTACTTTGGGTAGCTACTGGGGACGTGTGCCTCAAACATTACTAGCTATAGTAAAATGCATGTTTAATTAACATAACTAACTGCAGTGAGTACGTAATTTTACGATTACGTTTAGCTAGAGTTAAATTTCTACCACTAGTTAAAGCAAATGCAGTAAACGTTGAATGGTCGAAATTTCGACCATTTTTCATACAATGTTGTACACTCTGATTAATACACCCTGATTAAAGTCAGTATGAAATAAAAAACTAACACATCTAATTGTCGTTGATAATCATCATCAGAAATAGCAAAATAGACTTATTATTGTTTCAATAGACTCCGTAATTATAAAGTTAAATATATGGATATTATTTACAATCCCTAAGTAATTTAATCCGTTGCAATTGTTTCATATTTTGGTGCTACTAACAGTATTAGGCATTCATGTATAAAGCAAACACATTACATACTTGTGTATTTGTATCATTGCAGTGCGTTTCCGTACATTTGGCATGTTTTCCAACATGACCGTCTTCACAGGGGCCCTTAACGTGTCTATATCAGTAAGTTATCACCTAACGATATTGTAAATATCATAACACAGGCGTCGGACCATGATGGGAGAGGTCCACAACTGTGTATATGTGCGCACATATTAACAATATTGTTTTGGTTTATTAGGAATCATATAATAAACACTTACCTAACAAAGTTCACATTTTAGAATGCTGAACACACCATTAAGTATATCTGCCGCCTTTTTACCCCATGAGTTGATCATATTTATGTCAAGATTGTGTTTTTAGGCTCTTAGACTATTTTGATAAGTTTGAGAAAACAAAGTTGTGTTGCCATCTTTCTCTGGTCAGTATTAAAATCTAACCTTAGGCACCAACTTCTATCATAAGAGCTAAGATAGTAGCTAATTATTGATGGTCATTTACTTAAACCATGGAAAATTTAATTTAAAGTCCTCTAAAAAAACAAATACAATATGCATAAATGGATGATGTTGCACTTTGTTGGCCCATTTTATTAGGGTTTTCCGTAAATTTCCTTGTGGACTACAATCTTTATTAAAATTGTTAAAAAGTTTATCAAAAAAAGATATGACCCTGTCATTTTGCTACGCACCGCATGTATAGTGGTTGACCCATTTACAATTGTTCGCCACTATGCTTTCCTCTTTGATTGTGCGATGACCGGACAGATATCGACCCTAGGATGACGTCTACCTAAATCCTCAAAGGACGGTAGCTTGTAGTTTTTGTCTTAAATCTTGTCTTGTCGTCCCATAATGGTTTGTTCACTTGTTGCTCAGGCTTCTGCCATGTCAATGATGGCCTGCTTTGCGACTTTCTAGGCTTTTGTTTTTACATTTATATATATGCATCATCATCTATGTGTCATACTGATATTGCTAACAGCCTGATTTGTTAGAAAATTTAATCTGGCTTGCATATCCTTATTTACACTGTCCCGTTTTATTGGGATGAGAAGAGTGAGATTTGGTGCACCCAAGAACCTGGTTTAAACCCCAATCGGCCTTTTTTGCCTTTGACCGTTCCAAGGCGGTTGCCCTATTGTCAAGCATTTGATGTATGTGATGTCATATGTTGCCTGTTATTCATAATCATTGTTTATTTCCATGCGTGATGTTGATTGCATGTGGTCCTTGATTGCTGCATTTCCTGTGCGGCTTTTATATCTATACCACAAGTCAAATACCACAAGAAAAACAGTTATCTGTAGAAATCAGTGGAGTTAATTTACAATAAATAGGAATTTTCATGTTATAGGAATTATGAGATTGTTAACCAATTGCTTAATATTCTGCTTAAACATATTACTATGATTTTTATCTCCAAATCTTAAGTTGTATCAAGAAAAACTGTTGGAAACAAAGTGTTAAAATGAATTGTATAGACGATCCTCGATTTTGGTATTACTGCTAGTGCCCGAGGTATTGCTTTATGGCAACATTTATTATATAATTGTGTAAAATTGTAATCTATTCTGCGTCAAACAACACCAACCCCCGGTTATAAGGAAGTGGAATGGAACCTCACTGAAAATGCATGGGTGATTTGAATTGATTTTATAGATTTATTATTATCATTATCATTATTATATTAGTGTGCCAAGATTTGTCTTACTGTTTTAGGATCCAAAGGGAAATAAGATAAAACAATGGTACAATGTCACAAACAAGGACTATGGTGTAGTGGAGAACTTTATGCTCGTGGACACAGAACCGATACTCGGGGATTGGATGATACACGTGGAAACAAATAGATTGGGGAGACGCAGCGTATGTAATTCCATTTGAAAACAATAATTACGTTCGTTTCCATACATGTATTGGATTATATAAATGTGTCGGCGATGGTTTGAGAAAAAAATATTATTTTAAGTAACGACACAGTTTCCTTAAAGAAACGAGATTTTTAGTGATAAACAAAAAGCACCTTACCTTTGCAAATCGAGTGCAAAATAAAATTATTACAATCCAAACGTAGACATTTATAGAGTAAAGCATTTCAATGCAAATTGCGTTTCGTCATTTCTATTACTTTCCGGGAAAAAGGGTTTAAATGTATTTTAAAATGGCTTATTTAGGACGCTCCTAATTTGTATTCAAATCAACTTAAACTAACTGAAAACTTTTCAGACTTTTACATGTTCTGCTGTAAATGTTACTAGAATGTGTCATGCGAAAACCGCAACAATTAGTTATTTCGTTTAAAGTATTTAAAGTACTTGCTTTCAGCAAAACTCTTGTTCAACTGATACTAAAAACAGTCAATGTTCTATAAAAGTAGCTTACATGTAAACATTGGTTGAGAAATAAAGCATTAACATCTAAATAAATAAGTATAAGTTGATCTACCACTGTTATTTAAGTTCCAGTTGTTTCTGAATACATAAATCCATTCAGTCACGTTGAAGACCTGGAGCTATATAACACTTAGTACTAAATCGTTTTAAAGAAAAACAAACGTGAAAATGTTTCATTTGGTGGGTTTCATCATCCAACACAAACTTTGAATAACACCATTGTCTCGTGTATTTGTTGTCTAACGGCGGCTAACAGTTATCCTTGCTACAACCCTCCCCTCTCCCACTCCACCCATGACGAAATCAGAGAGGTATGTAATAGATCCTTAACACTGTCTTAGAAATCAGAAAATTGTTTTCTCTTTCTTTTTAGAATCAAGTTGAAACGAAGACATTTACTATAGCCCAATACGGTAAGCCTTAATTATTCACGTATAATGTGTTGACCAATTGTGGCATTGCATATTACAGTGTGAACTATATCGTCCATAGACCTACACGTTACATATGTGTCATACCTTCGGGAAATTAATTATGTCGAACATATACACATTATATATATCCACAATCTAATAAAAATGAGACTCTCTTAATTCTTCTTTTGGTTAAATTAGTTTTACTAATACCTTCGATTGTCTCAAACACATAGCTATTCAAAGTGTCTGGTGTGTGTTTTTGTACAGAATGTTCAGTTTGTATCAAACGTATTTAGGTATTTAATTACCAGCTATGCTTCATGGATTTCATTAATTGGATTAATTGATTGCTTTATGTCTAAATTTATAAAACAGGCCTAAAGATTTATTTCATATATAGTTTTTAGGAAACTATTGTTATAATTTTGAGACGTCTTTCATCTAATCAAGTAATACAAAAAACGTATATATTTATATAATTATGCTTCAGAAATGTTACATGTACAACCAAGACTTGCACTGTTATTTAAGCGAGTTAATAGTCTTGATCACCTTCGATGCTTGAATTTAAATAGACACGGCTTTTTCCTTTGTGCAGAAAGAAAATTGAAACCGGTACTACATGTCCATACTTTTTAAGTTTTTATTTATGGTTGAAGAACAGCGACATTTAATTTGTCGATATAATGATGAAGTTTTCCTCTTGATTTACATATTAGTGCATTTTATTGATGGCGTTCCGTTCTATCTAGGTGTCACTGTGTCAGCCAATCAGAATCCATACCAGAATGTAGGTAAAAATGATGCCGCTTCAGTTTTATTTTAGAGGAAATCTTCCAGACTTGTGAACGTCGCAGATGATCTATACTAGAGAATTCGGGGATAGGAGTTGCCTCCAACTGATTGCTCTCATGTTTTATATACCGGTGTAAATTTGCAACTTTTGTATCCTGTATCGATTCGACCTTTTGTATCCTGTATGGATTCGACGATCCAATTGACATTATGTTATATATTAGAAAGAATCGCTTCTATCCTTACGTCACTATCATTTTGAATTTTATTCTAATAGTGTTACCCAAGTTTGACGTGCATGTGGTGACCCCACCTTATATACTAACATCTGATAAGGATCTACAGATTACTGTTAACGCTAAGTAAGTACGCATGAGTAAGTACGCATACCCATAAACTTGCATATACCTACATTGTATTAACCCGTTCGCCGCCAAATTTCAAATGTCGTCTGCTAAAATTTGAATTTAAACCTTCTGGAGATATTTTATATAAAACATGTTTTGGAAAGCAGGCTTACTGAGTGGCGAACATTATAACACTGACCAGCCTACACATAGTAGACATGTTGATTGACATGTACACTGGTTGTCAATGTTTATGATTGTGGCAACGAAAGGATTTTGAATTAGCCAGTCCGCTATTAAGTTTCAGTAGAATTAACCTATTCATGTATTTTTTGGATATAAATTGTCTTTCTATATTACTTTCGACGTAATATACTGTTTGGCCATGATCATGTACTCGTAACATTACGATACTGTTTTGAACGGAATGTAACATCACCTTAGTATCATATACGATCCTACATTGAATACTCAAATTGAATTGCATTTTTGCCCTAAAGTTTTACTTCCGCATGCTTTCTGTGTCACTTATGGATAGTTTTAATACTCACAATAATGACTTTTAAGACATTTAAACAGAATAAATTGATTTACGAACCGTGTTATGAAGAATTACGTAACCCACGCACAACAGAACATTAACGACAGACATATTTGATGCAAGAACATGTGTTAATTATTGAAGATATACTTACGGCAAACCGGTTGAGGGAACAGTGTTGGTAAGGGCAGACCTGGATTACAGCTACACGCCATGGCGGAACAATCCCAACGAGGTCATGGTAGAGACAAACGTTACTGTAAGTCGAAAAAGCATTGTGACGGATATAAGTTTGAACATTAATTAATAATTATGTAATGCCCAAGGTGTCTGGCCAACATATGACCAGTCTTTTTGCCATTAACGAAATAACAGTAGGTAAGTTGTTAGCGTAAATGCATAGTAAACATTGTATACAGCAAGTATACAGTGCTTGAGGTAGTAGCGGATCCTTGGTAGTAGCGGATCAGTTTATGTTTACATTTCATTTAGTCAGCTCGTATGCTTTTGTTTTTTGTTTTCCATATTTGAATATTGATCATATAAGCATACAGCTATACATTAGCGCAAAGATTCGGCACATATTCCATTGAGTAATTACCCACTTAGTGTAGCACCTATCACAAAAAGTGATCCGTCACTGCCGGTAGGATGTGAGTTGTTTTAATGAAAAAAGAAACAATACAGTTAAAATGAAATAAAAAATGACCAGATGTTTTTATTAATTAACTTTGGTGTCAAATGCTCAAGCCTGATCATCAAAAGATCCATGATTTGGTGTTTTGAACTTTTAGGGACAGGTAAAATGTTAGATTTTCAACAATTAACTAACACAAGTATAAGGCACTCATAATAATTGTGGTTATCATATTGCTGAGAGAGCAGAATCTGGTAAGAAACTGTCTTGAAAGTTTCCTTTAGTTTTAAATGTACGCTTTTAAGCATAGTAAAAAAAGAGTATGACAATGGACCTTTGGAAACGGCCGAGCACGACACATACGAAATATTGCAGTCTCGGTTTGATTGAGACTGTTCATGAGCGGTAGCTAGCATTTCATGAGCGGTAGTGAAATATGCTAGCTACCGCTCACGCCCTCTAGCCCCAGGTTGAGCAGAACTCAATATTCATAAAGTCAATAGTACACAACTGTAACCATCCCGAAGATGGTGGAAATGGAGTTATATGCTTCCCCATGTCGTACGGCGTAAGGTCCCAGTATCTAATAAAATTAAATGCCCCGAAGAGCGAAATAAACATAATGGAATTTAGTTGGGAGCAGCGGTTATGAAGCCTGCGTATCACAAGTAACAGCCAAAAGACTAAATTAAAAAGCAGAAAACATATCCTAAAAGTGGTTAAACAATACCCAGAGCCTTTTATCGGCCGGAGTAGTGGAACCACCGAATCAAACATTAGGTAAGAAAACAAAAGAAATTGAAAATGTACCACCGATAACTAAATATAAGTATCGGGCTCAGCGATCTCCAAAGATCGAATGAATAACAGTACTGATTGCAAGCGCGGGGAAAGGAACTCTATAAGCAACTGCTTTCGTTCCAATCCTTTTTCACATTTTGTATTATGTACATTTTCACAGATTGTATAAATATTGGAAATAAAATAAGTTTAAACAAAGCGCGGGGAGACGTTTTACTGCCGCCACACTGCACAAGCAACGCCACTGTGCTAAGATGACAATAGGGTAAGGCTGACGTTTGGTGCACCCTGGAACCTGGCTTAAAATACTAGCGGCGTTTTTGCCACTGACTGTCCCGAGGCAGGAACTTTATTGTCTAACCTTTTATGTTTATGAGGTCATAAACCATGCCTTTTATTTATCTTTGTAATTTTTGTCTGTTTCTATGCGTGGTGTTTGGTTTCCTGTTGTCTTTAATTGTACATTTCCTGTTTGACTTTTATGTATCTACAATTGTACTGGAACAATCACTCAGTCACGAAAGTAAAACTCACCGTAATATCATTTCGGCTGGTATTTGTAATAGCCCAAAACATCTACAAATGCAGATCACTGATATTTGACGCAATACTGGTAAAACGTTTATCTGTACACTATTATTTTAGATTAATGGTGAAGTGGACATTACTATTCCGTTGACCAGAATTGCTACGGAAGCTGATCCTTACTCGTACGTTCCTCTCCTCAGCAAACTTGATGGGTACCACGTGGTCCTCACTGTGATAGTAACAGAGTCCATCAACAATCTCACGCGACAAGCCACGGGTAGCACACAGTTTTACTCATTACCGTATGTCGTGAAGTTTAACAGCAACAATCCAAGTTACTTTAAGCCAGGTCTTCCATACACGGTATATGTAAGTGTTTTAGCCTCCTCGATACGGCATATATGTAAGTGATTGTTATCATATTCCTTGTACGGCATATATAAGTGTTTTAGCCTCTTTGATACGATATATGTAAGTGATTGTTATCATATTCCTTGTACGGCATATGTAAGTGTTTTAGTCTCCTTGATACGGCATATGTAAGTGAGTGTTGTCATATTCCTTGTACGGCATATGCGATATATATAACTGGCCTTTAAAGATGAGTTGATAGAGTTAAAGCCTTGCGATTTAGAGCTGCATACCTCTGTCACGCATGGGTTCGAGCCCTGCCGGTAGCATGTCATCCGTCATCTCATCTCCTTGTGAGGTCACAGTTTCATTATATATATGCAGCTTCAACATATAAAAAGCGAAGCAATAAATATTCTTGCAAAATGATTCTAACAAGTAACAAGCAACGATCGCCCCAACTTCTGTCCTGGCTTCATACGTTATGAGACGCACATTTTGGCAGAAACATTGCACAATTTCAAACCGATAATGACGTACACATGTTCAGCACAATGGAGAAAACTGTAACTGATGTTGTAATCACTTGTAGTTCAAACCATTTGCATATGTTGCTACGAATATTGGGATGTTAAACTAAACATTGCACATAACCGTTTGTTCGAGCTTTCTTATACACCACACAACACTCCATCCTATGCTTACATATACACAGTGACGAACAAGCCACAACACACATATTTATCATTAAATGCAGAATGAGATTTTCCTAGAAAAAACTATTATAATAAATCTATATATCTCGCTTTGTTTTACATAACGTTCCTTGTTTGTGCACCATGCACTGTTATCAGTCATTTTCTGCCTCGTTTATGTTCTATAGCTTATACTTACTGCAAACATGTAACACAATATGAAATGGAGAGTTGGAGAGATACGGCTAACAGGAAAATTATGAGATATGCATATATAACATAACGGTTTGTAGTGAAAATATTTCACTCCAATTTTACGGACGCACATTATAACCTTCATTTCAATACAATATCAACTCTAATAAAAGTTTCTTTGTAATACTTTTACTGCTACACAAATGTTTGAATACTGCATTTTAGGCCACGATTACACAGGCTGATGGCAGGCCGATCTTTTCGACAGACCAGGATATAAAACTCGTGACCTACTACAAATATTTCGACCATGACGTCAACAAACAGCGCGCGCATACGTTGCCAGAGAGACAGTTTTCCGCGCCCCCTAGTGGAACTCTCAAAATTGTCAGTGACACACCAGCTAATGCGGATTCCGTTCACTTCGAGGTACAACTGTCCAATTAATATGAGTGTCATTTTTGTGTCGCATTTTCGAAGAAAAATGCGGTACATACTAATCACTTTGTCGCCCGTCAGTCCGTCCTTCAGTCCGTCACGGAAATTTAACGTTGACTATAACTTTATCATTTCTTCAAGTTTCTTCATCAAGCTTTCAATATATACTCATCATGACAACATTAACATGACCTTACTAAAATATAAAGGCCAAGGTCACACTGAAGGTCATTATATGGGTTAAATATTCATTTTGTTCTTCACGAAAACATAACGTTGTCTATAACTTTCTCATTTCTTGATATTTCTTTATCAAGCTCTCAATATATATTCATCATGACAACATCAACATGACCATAGAAAAATGAAAAGGTCAAGGTCACACTGATGGTCATTATGTGGGTTAAATACCCATTTTTTCTTCACGAAAACTTAACGTTGGCTATAACTTTATCATTTCTTCATGTTTCTTCATTAAACTTTCAATATATACTCATCAGGACAACATCGACATGACCTTACTAAATACAAAGGTGAAGGTCACACTGAAGGTCATTATATGGGTTAAATACTCATTTTTTCTTCACGAAAACTTAACTGGGCCTTTATCTTTCTCATTTTATGATATTTCTTCATCCAACTCTCGATATATATCATGACAACATACTAAAATATAAAGGTCGATGTCACACTGAAGGTCATTGTATGCGTCAAATACTCAATGTTTTCTTCACGAAAACTTAACTTTGCCTTTAACTTTCTCATTTCATGATATTTCTTCATCAAACTCTAGATATATACTCATCATGACAACATACTAAAATATAAAGGTCAATGTTACACTGAAGGTCATTGTATGGGTCAAATACTCAATGTTTTCTTCACGAAAACTTAACGTTGGCTATAAGTTTCTCATTTCTTGCTATTTCTTCATCAACATTTCACTATATACTCATCATGACAACATTGACATGGCAATCCTAATATATAAAGGTAAAGGTCACACTAAAGATCATTATATGGGTTAAATATTCATCTTATTTTTCACAAAAACTTAACATTGGCTATAGCTTTCTCATTTCTTGATATTTCTTCATCAGACTTTCAATATATACTTACCATGACAACATCGCCATGGCAATCCTAGAATATAAGGTCAACGTCATCCTGAAGGTCATTATATGGGTTAAAAATTATTTTTTTCTTCACGTAAACTTAGTTTGGTCAGTTTGTCAAGGTCATTTATCTGCGTTCAAAAATCCTTGTGATACTGACAAACCGCTGACAAGCGACACACCTGTACCGCGGAACACCCGTCTAGGTTATCGATAAAGTTTCTGTTTCCTTGACATTTCCAAAGTGGCAAGTCGTGTTTTTAATTCGTTATAGGCTGTATAATTGTGTTACATATATGCATTGATGTGTGTGACCTCTAACTGGTGTGTTCTGTAACTAGATAAAACCACAATGTTAACATTATAATGGGATATCCTTTTTTCATTACAAGTCTTCCGAGACGTGTACACTCCTTTAAATCAAACTTTCCAGTTTGTCTCCCATGTTATTGATTGATAAATATATCGTCGTCAATTTTCTGTACTGGCTATCGTTCACATTTTGCACAGTAGCATTCAGTCTGGATCGTATACGACGCTTGCTTTGATTAAAGACAAATCTCTAGAAGCTTTTTTCGAAATAAATATGAAGCGGCATCCATTTCACTGAAATTCCGGTATCATTTCTGACTGACTGATACAGACACACCAAGCATATCGACAGAAAAAAAGCACTATTTCATAAATTAATAAATAAACAAAGAAGAAAAGGTCATTATTAGATCCACGAACTATATTCAGACTGTCAAATACACTATAATATACAATTAAAATGTATTACGGAAATCACGAATGCTCACGACTAAGAGGCATTTAAAACCATGTACTTATACATGTTTGTATAATTTCCGGTATGGTGCAGGTGCATTACAAAGGTCTCAAAGCCACATTGAATATCAACAAATACCATTCGTACGGTCATGTGCCGTCGACAGGGGATATTCAAATAACAATGGTGTCCACAGGAGCAGTGGTAAGTCTCATTAAGCTTAAACAAAAGTATACTCAAACATATTATGCTATAACGATTACACAGTTAGGATAAGCTTACCTTATTACAGACAGTGAAATAGTACTTGGAAGAAAAATATTTATCCAATACGAATTACAATAATAACATTATGCCATGACAAATGAATAATTTGTAATATTATGCCATGACAAATGAATAATTTGTAATATGAATAATTTGTAATACTAAACATCTCTGAAAAAATAGACCTTTGCCTTAGTGTGAGTGAGAAACAACATCATGGACAATACAATGGGTACATAACAAGGGAAGAACTAGATTTATAAGCTAAAGCGTTTTAAATGGTTTTAATTTGAACAGTTTAATTGTTAATAAAACTTAATAGGATAAATTCAGATCAAGCCTACCTTTGTCACACATTACAATTGGTATGTAAAATTGGTATGTAGGACCTAAAATATAAACTTTTAATATGAAAAATATACATATATTTTTATTCTCCAGAATACCTTTCTTTAAAAAAGACACACATTTTAAAATATTTTCATTTGTTTTATAATTAGCTGGGCGATGACGTAGAGTTTAACATCTTGTCGGTGGAGCCAATGAGAAACATGCAGTATATTGTGAGTTTATATCATAGATGAAAGAAAATTAGTATTACAGAATTACGAAATATCAATAGTGTTGTTCTTTCAAATGCATTTAGTGCATACTTTTATAAAAAATGATTTGAGTTTGTGAGGCAAGATTTTGCAAGATTAAAACCCTGTTATATATACGATAAGTCTTTTTATGGAACTTTTTAATAATTAATTTGTTTCTTTAGAGTGAAATACAGTAAGGCTTATAATATTGCTCAAATCCTACTGGGAGCTCGACTTTAAAACCCCCAATGGCCTTCTTTGCCACTGACCGTTACAAGGCGGTAGCCCTATTGTCAACCCTTTTGTGTTTGTGATGTCGTTTGCATTTTTTGTTACTTTTGCCTTTTCGTTTGTCTGTTTGCGTGTTTGTTTTTGTGTTTTGTGGTTGACTGTCGTCCTTGAATGCTGCTTTCCCTCTCCGATATGTTTAGCCTTCTTGTCATGTGAGAAAGTGTCTATACTTACGCGATTTACGCGACTTAATCGGATGGCAGGACGTATACAATACCGGTTATACCCAGGAACAATGTGATGGTCTGCAAAACAATCGACCATCATAATTGGCCTAACATAATCTAAAAATGAGTAAAAAACCATGCAAACAAACAAACAAAATAGATAATTGCAATATCATGCTGGATGCATTTCATTTTTTTTTGATTTACATACTGGATAAGGTTATTTGTGTTTTACATCAGTGCTGGAAAGCCTGCTCGTACAAATTGGGGGAAGATAAAAGTCGCATCAACAATTACGTCGATAACGTAAACCGTTGCATGACGTCATTGTTTAAGATATGCAACGCGTTAGACGTTTGCGACGTCAACGCACCAAATAGCAATGGTATGCAAGAAAAATAATCGATATTGACTATCCGGTTCACATAAGGAAATTCCAACCCTCGGTATAATTGGTTTAATCGGAACCTAGGGATGTCCTCGGTTATAATAAAAACAATTATACCGACGGTTTGAATTCCAGATCTTCATCAGATATCCATGAAAGATTCCAACAACAATCCGTCTTTTATTATAAAACAGATACAATCCGTTTGACATTTTATTATACATGTATTATTTGTATCCGATAAACAAGTGATTTTTATTGTAGGTTATGTCTAATAGACGGACAGTGGTAGCTGGTGAAATCATGTCGGTGAATAAGACCTCCGTAAATTTTAAATTCCCGGTTAGCGCTGCCATGGAGCCTTACGCACATCTGGTCGTTTATTACTTCCACAATTCTTCTATCTGGAATGCTGATTCTATCTACTTCAATCTTAATGACAACTCAGCTATATTTAAAAATAAAGTAAGTTCCTTATGCAGGGTTTTTCAGCAAACTTATATATCATACCACATACGTATTTATATATAGAGGATCTTAAACGAGTTCCCATTTCTTATAAGATTTATGAAACGAGTTATGAATTATTTAATTTTAACGAGCCTTTTGGCGAGTTAAAATTAAAAGTAATTCATAACGAGTTTCATAAATCTTACATGGAATGGAAACGAGTTTAAGACCTTTTTTATCACATAACATTGCAATCAAATTAGTAAAAATTAATTCAGATGGACATAGAACTGCCACGACGTCAGACACGCTTTAGCGCTAAAACGTCATAAAATATGTGACGTCGTAATGTCGCGTCTCACACATAACGTTGCGTATAAAATAGTTCGTGTTTTACCTCTTTACAAAATAGCAGTTTACGCCAACTTTTTAACGAACCAACAACACTATTTCGTGTTATTGCGTCTGTTCATGAGACATAATGTTAAGTGTGCATTATTTTTAGAAGCTGTCACAAATAATAAGTTTATGACTCAGATCTGGGTGAATTTGTAATAAATAAAATAGTTTCAGTTAATAAACTTGCGTAGTGTTACAGGTTTGACTCAACCAATCAAAGTTCCAGGTTGTACACGTGTGTCATACAATAGAATATTAAATGGGTGTTCGACACTGCTAACCAAGGATGTTATGTGATGAATCTCGATATTGGATTGGCTGTTGTACGTAAATATGTTTTTGAACAATCGTTTATCTCGATATATTCGATTTATAAATTGGCTGTAGTATGTAAATATGGTTTTGAACAATGGTTTATCTCGATATATTCGATTTATGATTGGCTGTAGTATGTAAATATGTTTTTAAACAATGGTTAATCTCGATATATTCGATTTATGATCGGCTGTAGTATGTAAATATATTTTTGAATAATGGTTTATCTCGATATATTCGATTTATGATTGGCTGTAGTATGTAAATGTGTTTTTGAACAATGGTTTGCCTCGATATATTCTATTTATTATTGGCTGTAGTATGTAAATATGTTTTTGAACAATGTTACATACATGAAACAGTACCACTATTTTATATTGTTTAAGAATGCTCAGGATGACGAATTCAGACTAAGGAGATTTGTATTACTTTAGAAGCTGGTTATTTTGGAGATCCATAGGGTATACAAATGAAGCTTCTTGTTTTCTAAAATAGGCTTTACATCAACATCAGGTTGGCCTTTACATTAACAGCAGGTTGGCCTTTACATCAACAGCAGGTTGACTTTTATAATAAAAGCAGGTTGATCTTTAATTAACAGCTGGATGGGCTTTACATTAACAGCAGGTTGGCCTTTAAATAACAGCTGAGTTTATATTAACAAAAGGTTGAATATTAAAAATGGGTTCCCTTGGAAACAACAAACACAAACAAGAGATAAAAGTAGCAGACTTGGTTTTATTGCGTCTGTTCATGAGACATAATGTTAAGTGTAACAGATCTCACGCCTCCTAGAACCGGCTTAAAGCAGAAATTGGTCCTAAATCAACAAATCCGCTTTTAATATGTTTTTAAGTATTAAATATCATTATAAATACGATTATTACTATGCCATTGATGTATGTTCAGTAAAAATATGTTTTTAAAGATAAAAATAGAACAGGCGAACAGGCATTGCTAAAATATCGAAAAAAATCTAAGGGGAAAAACTCTTGCGCGAATTACCGGAAGTGACGTCATTGGGAACAAACTATTTTTTGTTTACATGGGGACTGAACGCAAAACAGTATACCTTGTGTGAAAATGCGAGAATTAAGCGATCATGATACCGAGTCAGAGGAAATGCCCGTGATAAGACGGTTACACAATGTGCAACCTTACGATTTTGAGCCAGAATACGTGTCTGAGGACGAAAATACATCGGATTCATCAACTGATGATGAAGTCGAACGCGGTGCAAATGGAGAGCTTGTAAAGACTATCGTGTCATGTCATTCGTTACGTTCAGCGGTTCATTACACTATTCACTAATCTAACAAAATAGTGTCTTTATACACTGACAGCAACAACAAACAAAAAACAACGTAAACATTGTTTTCATCGAAATCTGACAGTAAGTCACCCGCAACACTGCAATATCTTGGTACATACACAATAACCGCGAAATGTAGTATATTCCGAATGAATGGACCTGGTCTAAATACGAGCGTCAGATTTTTTTTTGCCGATAAGTAGACATGGAACAAATATATTTATTAGATATTATCCATAATTGATAAAAAAATTAATGAAAACAATAATAAATGAAACAGCATATAATTTCTATAGTATTATATATTTGCCATAAGTCGCCATTAACACCAAACACTCTAGGAGCGGTGTTTGTAATATGACACGCTCTCTAGTCTCTACTGCCCCCAAATATCAATACAGACTAATCAAATACTGCGGTGCACTATTGAAGTACAGCCTAATTTGGGTACATACGTCGGTATATCACAAAAGCACGCACCATTTAGGGAAACCTAGTTTTATGATATATTTCCTGTTTATTGTAATTACTTGAGCGGTGTTATACCGCCGAGGGCAGACGCGTATTGCACAAGACGGATATATCACATGATATGCGAGCTCTAATTGTCGCGCACAAAGACAGAAAAATACTATGATTTAAATAATATAGCCAAATGTATTATGAGCAAGTATACATGAGTAAGAGGCGTTATTGTTGTTGTTTTGCCATAAAACATTACTGAATTAATATAAAAGCTAGTAATATTATTAATTTTCTGCCTTGTAATAGATATCCATGAAACATTTTGTATTTTTTTTCAAATCCATAGACCTATATATGTTGATAATATATATTTATAACACTATTGGCAGAAGGGGTTTATAATTTAAAATTATTAAAATTAAAATTTGGGAACAAAGACACAGTGTTTATTTCACCGGATTCATTTAAATTTATATACTGAACGTTCTTAACAATATTTTAAAACATGACGGCTACATATTATTAGCGCCGTCAACTCTTCATTGATTCACGTCAAGACGCATGCTTCTAATTCAACAGCTAAACATTCACGGTGTATATAAATATCTAAGACTATACACCTTTCTTCAAATTATCATACGTATACCCGATGAGGTGCTAAGATAATTGAACATAAATTTCAATCTTACTTCATGTATGAATTTCCTCCTCAACGCCGGTCGAATAGGCGAATACAACTTGCTTGGAGACGGCGGGGTAATGCACTTCTTATTTTTATAGTCAATTATCGTTGGTACCGCTGTTGATTTTAATATGCATGGCCTTTTGTTCTCCAAATTCAAAGATAATGAAACCAAAGGATGGACATCCCACGAAGTCAACTCAAAATGTTTGCTACAAACTCGCGCGTTTTTCGTAGGTTCCCACTTTCTCGACGAGTGGGCCGATTTTCTTCGGTAACGGTCTAACCACACTTCAGATCTTAATATATCATTATCTCGATTAGGGAAACGAAAGAAACTTAGGTTATTATCTTGTCCTTCCTTATGCAAACGTTTTCACTCAGCAACAGCATACGGCATTTTTAACAAGTACCATAAAATGTAATCCTACATAGACAATACTATACAACTCAACGCGACACGGCTAATCGTTTGGTACCAATGACGTCACAGGATCACGTGACACTTACCAGGGCGAAACTCAAGCGTGTGCGCTATGAGATAAAATTGGCTACTGTGAGAAAACGGGACAACCAATAAGTGTAAGATTTGAACAGATTGTATATTATATACATATATTTCCGAATATATACTCAAAAGACACGCCATATTTCACCTTTAAGCGATGTTCTACTTTAAAGCCACAAAGATTGGGCTGGCGATGGATGATCCCGAAGGACAGTAAGTAATACCACTACTGATTAGTAGTCTGGGCTACTTTTTACGGCCGCCACACATCACTAAACAAACGCTAGTGTGAATGTCAATAAAGTGTAATGAATAAATGCAGTAATAAAATCTGGTTTGATTTACAATAACAGCAAGATGACCTTTACATTAACAACTGGTTGACATTTGCTTTTACATTAACAGCATGTACTTTTGGAGTCAACGAGCCTAATATATATGACTTTGAAGTAGAATATCGCTTTAAGTCGGTGCTAGGGGGCGTGAGAGGTGTTGCTTCGTACGTTATTTTTCATCAATAAAACGGAGTCTGCTACTTTATCCTCTTGGTTGAGTTTGTTGCGTCCAAAGGATATCCCTTATTAGCCTTTATTAACATTCACTCCAGCGTTCCTTTAGTGCAGTGTGGAGGCTGTAAAATGTCTCCACTGCTACGAATCAGTAGTGTTATTTACTGGTCCTTTGGGATAAAACAGCCCACTATTGGTGACTTAAGTAGAATCTGCTTTAAGCCGGTGTTAGGGGCGTGAGATGGGAGGTGTTGCTTCTTACTGTACCTATAAAACCGAGTCTGCAACGTTATTCTCTTTGTTGTGTTTATTGCTTCCAAAGATCTTTCTTATCAGTATTTGTACCAACAGGCTATATATTGATAGCTGGTTGTTTTTTAAAATTTGTACAAATGCGCATTGCATTAACAGCTGGTTGTTTTCTACGAATATGCCTTACATTTTAATATCTGGTTAGGCTTTACACAAACAGCTGGTTGTGTTCTACAATATGCTTTACTGTAATAACTGGTTAGGCTTTACGATAACGGTATGTTATTTTCAACAATAGGCTTTACACTAATGGCTGGTTGTTTTCAACAATAAGCTGTACATTAACGGCTGTTTGAATTCTACAATAGGCTTTACATTAACGGCTGGTTGTTTCTACAATAGGCTTTACACTAACGGCTGGTTGTTTTCTACAATAGGCCTTACACTAACGGCTGGTTGTTTTCTACAATAGGCTTTACACTAACGGCTGGTTGTTTTCTACAATAGGCCTTACACTAACGGCTGGTTGTTTTCTACAATAGGCTTTACACTAACGGCTGGTTGTTTTTCTACAATAGGCTTTACACTAACGGCTGGTTGTTTTCTACAATAGGCTTTTTCAACTAACGGCTGGTTGTTTTCTACAATATGCTTTACACTAACACTAACACAATATGCTTTACACTTTACACTAACGGCTAGTTGTTTTCTACAATAGGCTTTACATTAACATTGGTTGTTTTGTACCAATCTGCTTTACTTAAACAGTTGAGTAGGTTTTACACTATCGGATGAATGTGTACCAATAGGCGTTACATTAACAGCTTATATCTTATATCAGCTCGCATTACATTAATAGCTGACTGGATTTAAAATTAACATCTTGGTGTTTTCTACAATATGCTTTACTTTAATACCTTGTTTGGCTTTACGCTTTTGGCTGGTTGTCTTCTACAATATGCTTTACTTTAATGACTGGGTAGGCTTTACACTAATGGATGATTGTTTTCGACAATATGCTTGACAATATGGTTGAGCATCAGAGTAACCCAGGTGTTCCGGGTTCTTGGTGCACATTTGTCAAGCCCAGTAACATATTCTACAGGTAAATCTGGATTTTAACGCTACCACGACCGAGCCTGGCAATGCGATCAGCCTTCATATCCAAACAGACCCAAGATCGATGGTAAACCTGTTAGCTGTTGATCAAAGTGTTCTCCTGATGAAAACGGGCAACGATATTGAACAGGGAGATGTAAGTATAAGATTATACACCTATCCTGTATTAGTTTGTGAAAGGCAGTAAATCACTTGAGTTACCTCCGTTTGGAGATATGTGGAAAAGTGGTCCAACGCCCCCCAGGATCCAGTGCCAACGCCAAAAAGGAATTAAAACAATGTCGGTATGCTATACCATTTTTCTTAATTTTATTATTTGCCTTGATATGAAAAATCCGGGAATACAGTCATGTGTATTAATGTTTAAGTTTCGCACCTGACCATTAACTGTTTTCGACATATACCTAATTTGAAACCAGGCCTTTTTCGTTTTGATCGGAACCGAGCTTGATTCATAGTGTGCCTATTTTCGACATATATCGACTTAAACACGTCAAATATAAACCAGTCGCTGTCCATATATTGTCTGCTGACAAATCATTAACAAGAAGAATGTTTCTTGCGGAGAAATACACGACATTTAAGAGAGGTTTTCTTGCCATTTCAAACAATAATCCGCTTGTATAAAACACAGTTTACATTCCAAAACCATTGGTTAATTTCAACTTATTAATTTTACATCGATTGTAACGAAATCTCTTATTTTTGATAACTCTCGATGTCTTTCTGGGTAAAACCAGTACTAATTATAAGCAAATTAAAATAAAGTGTCTTTGCTAAGGGATTCAACAAATAATTATGATCATGGTGGGGACCGGACCCACGACTTTTCGATCCTGGGTCCAACGCCCTACCAATTGATCACAGCGCTTTACAAATCATTTGTTGCATCAACTACCTATCATGTTTGTGGCTGTAATAGGTATACTGTACTCACTCACACCGGTGTTGAATTCGTTTGGCTCATGTGAGCTATGGTAGGGTGACTTTTAGGATATAAACAATGTGAACCCGGACGCCCCGGTATAACACGCAATGTTATATACCAAAATGTTTGTCATGATTTGTAGATTCTGAAACTGCCGGCATAAATTGGCATAAACAGTGGCCTTCCGAGAAATTCAAGATGGCGTTCAAGATGACCGCCAAACACGTAATTAAAAATGAAATATGGTTACTAACATTTATCCACCAGAGCTCACGTTGAATAAAGCCAACAGTTCGGATACAGTAGCAGCATTTCTCGATCTTCATCTCTCGATTTCAAATGATTGTATTCATACTAAAATCTATGATAAGAGAGATGATTTCAATTTTTACATCGTTAACTATCCACACCTGGATGGAGATGTACCTCGTGCTACCTCATACGGGGTGTATATTTCCCAGCTCATTCGATTTGCTAGAGCGTGTAATGATGTTATAGACTTCAATGATCGAAATCAAGTTATTTCAAGTAAACTTCTTCAGCAGGGTTTTCATTATCAAAAACTGCGTAGATCTTTCTCTAAATTCTACCGCCGCAACGAGGGCCTGTTGGAAAAGTACAACACCAACCTTGAAACACTTCTGCGACTAGGCATATCACTACCCCCATTTTATGGAGATGTGGTCTATAAACTTCGAAAGTTAAAGTGGTCTGACGGGTTTCCTGACCGCTTTACAAATTTAATCAGGAAGTTCGTCAAAAATTATATAACCTTTTGGTTTTACAGTGCAGTGCATGTTTAGTGATTGACCCCTCTACAGTCAGTCATTACGCTTCACTTTTCACTTGTGCGATGACTGGACTACCTCTTGGGACTCTATGATTGCACCTACTGAAACCCCAACTAAGGGAGGTGGTTGCATGAGCTTTCGTCCCTCGGGTTTTCTGGTCGTACCCTAGATTGGTTTTCTCTATAGCTGCAACTACTATGGTTGTTCAGTACGATTCTGGATACATCCTGAGATGCTTATTATTTTGTATGTGTTTCTTTAGTTAGTTTCTCTGGATGTTGACTTTATTGTTAGAGAATTCCTTTTTATGGGATGTTGTCTTGTCTATTTGGGCGCTGAAGACAGGATAATAGCGGGATAATAGCGAGGATTGTGCGCGTATAAAATCGATTCAAGTTAACCAGTAGGCCTTATTGCCTACTGGCCGTTTCAAGTCGGTAACCCTGTCTTCACCACCCTTTCTGTTGTCTTTTGTCTCTTTCATTGTATTATCAAGTCCTTGTTTGCAGTACGAACCCTACGATGTCATTGGGTTCGGACGCTGTGATTTCTATAGGAACCTATATCTACTTTAGTATATAAGTGTAAACTTTTATTCAGATAAAATATGTAGTACCAATTTTAAAACTAAGGTGAAAATGGAGGTCAAAGTGTATTTTTGCTTTCAAAAAATCTGTAACTGAAGGGCAAACATAACCATAAAGAGCCATACTAGTTTAGTATTATCTTTTATTTTATTTTAAAACGATAGTATAAAGTTCTAAACGTATGGCTTAAGCAATTGCGAACAGTAATGTTCAGTATAACATTTATAAAGCGCGGACATTTTTCAACAGAATGTAAAATAGAAGGTAAATCGAGAAAATCTTCAAAAAAGGTAAAATAATAGTAAGTATTTTTGAATTTTTAAATTCTATAATGAGTACTTATTAAAGGAACTGGACCGGATGATAGATCGACACACACGCAGATATTTAGACAGCTGAGTGCCTGGTATATTATAACCGTCCTGCACATCTGAGTTTACGTGGTAGGTGGACATCACTCAGGAAATTTGGTGATTATGCATCGAGTGCCCGTATATCCATTAAAATTAGAATTTGAGGTTGTTATATCTTTAGAAGGAGGTATAAGTTCCAAGATGAGTTTATTTGGAGGCATAGAGTACATCTATGGAGATCTACGGAGATTTTGGTTTGAAGGACCTCATGGTATAATCAGACATTTTTTTTTGTTGAAATACTCACAGCTGAGCATATTCTAACTATCAACCAGTTTCCCTTAAATAATCTTGTATAAGCTCACCTGCTACGGATTCATGTTTCAAATACTTTCATAATAGAAAACAACTTGTCTTCCTTAAAGCTTAATGTAACACATCCACACAAACTATTGTTTTGTCAGGTGTGCCAGAAAAGTCTGTACAATGCCCACTAAACTTGGCCCACTAATTTTTCTTGCTTCCTTTAATGATTTCCCAGAAGTAACCTCTTCATCTGACTCGCGACTCTTTGCAGACGATTGCCTAAGACATACAAAATCCATCCATAACAAAATCGACTCTGACCTTCTGCAGAGAGACCTATCTGCCCTGGATATGTAGGAAGAGGACTGACCTTCATCTGACTCGCGATTCTTTGCAGACGATTGCCTCCTTTAAAGACCCATCCAAAACAAAAACGACTCTGACCTTCTGCAGAGAGACCCTATCAGCTCTGGAGTTGTGGGAAAAGGACTGGCCTATGAAGTTTTACCCCCAGAAGTGCAGAGTCATGAGAGTAACAGCAAACACACGATATACGCTGCACACCAATTACAGCCTACACGGGCACACTCTTGATGTAGTGGACGGCGACAACTATCTAAGCGGAACTATCAGTAAACGTACAAGTAACAAATCGACACTACAGTTACCAAGGCTAACAAGAACATGGTCTTCATTCAGTACAAAGTGACTGTACCAGACACATGAAGGCACCTGCATACACAACGATGGTTCGGTCTACAAATTGCATCAACGGTCTGGAACGCACACATATTCAGTGACACCCACAATCGCGGACTGGTTCAACGGAGAGCTGCTTGTTTCATTCAGAGAAACTACACTGAGCGCACTACAGGCTATGTTACTACGATGGTAATAGTAACAGCTATTTATACCTAATGGTAACAACACCTCCACTGGAATCCACCCCCGCTCCCTCCCCCACACCCCCACCCAATATCAATGCTACATCAGTCGCCTGACTGTGCTATTCAAAATCATCCACGGGGAAGTTGACATCAACCAAGATATAATCCAACAACGCGACAGCCGAAAAGTGACACATATCACCTTAATAGATCAGTAGCTTCCAGGGGCATCCACAAGTTTTCTTTTTATCCTCGCATTATTAGGGACTGGAACCTGCTGCCTACAGCCAGACCATTGAGGATTGATGGCCAAGCTCGAAAACCCGTCGGCTCCCTTCTTTTCTAACTAGCTTCCTACCATTTTAAATAGTTTTATTGTACATAGCGACGATGGAGGTTCAATGTTTTACAGGCATTTGCCAGTTTTATCTAGGACTAAATAAATTCTAAAACGAGTTCGTCTTTGTTTTAGGCGAAGAAGAAAAATATCAATGCTTCAACCATCACCAGGTGTAAAACAAACTTATCTACAGATGGATCTGGGTATTGGTCCTACATTCTCCATTCCAATATGGGACTTTCCAATGTGCATGTTGTTTTTGACATGTATATAATTAAAACAAACATGGTGAAAATGGTTTGGCAACTGCACCAGTCACCATTCAGTACAATATGGCCATTGTGGACTGGAAGAGGGTGCTGACCAACTACAGATTCAAAAGAGAAATAACAAAGTTGTACGAACAAAATTAATATCTAACAACTGACATTACGTGGTCCGAGTATTAACTTTCATACCCCATCCAACCACTTCTCCAAAAAGCGAAAACGGGGTTTTCTGGGGTATGAAATAAAACTTCAATGTCGGCTTAAAAAGTTTGCATATTGTAAAATTTCAATATTTAATAGATATTTTTAAACAGGTTATCGCATTTTGGAGTAAAGCATTTTTTTAACGTGTTTTAATGTCGAAATATCCGTTATAAAATCCTGCTAATACAACCTTCCCCATCGATTATTGAAATTAAGGCGGGACCTCGCAATGGAACTGCTATGTGGTCTAGTACATGCACTTCTAGTCTCTGCTGGAATGAAGAGAGGTCTCGAAGGGCATCCAGTTATTATGTGCCATTAGCCTCAGGTCTAATCATGAAAAAGCTTACAGTGTGATGATTTCTCTTCATCTTGAACATACAGGATCCTTTGGAGTTAGAAAAGTAGCAGTTGTCAGCCCAGGCACAGATATCTTTGTTCTACTAGTTTAAAATGTTTGCAAACTAACCATAGCAAGTTTGCACTTTAAAACTGGTAGGAAAAGAAATATAAAAAGATCGGACAGGGAAAGTAGCATTCAAGGAGGACAGTCAACCACAAAACACAGAAACAAACACGCAAACAGACAAACAAGAAGGCAAAAGAAATAATAAATGCAAACGACATCACAAACACAAAAGGGTTGACAATAGGGCTACCGCCTTGGAACGGTCAGTGGCAAAGTAGGCCACTGGGGGTTTAAACCGGTTCTAGGGTGCACCAAACCTCACACTTACCCTACTGTCATCCCATTAAAACAGGACAGTGTAAATAAAGAAATCCCCGCCATGATCTAATCAGGCATGCGTTCTGATTATATGATTCATTCCAGTTCATTTTGTGTTCAATAAATATGTGGCCGAGAGGTTCGAGTTGCTGACTTGAAATCACTTGCCCATGATGGCCCAGGAATCTTTATGTGAGAAAGCTAACCAGCTGACAGTAGGGTAGGTGTGAGGTTTGGTGCACCCTAGAACCTGGTTTAAACCCCCAGTGGCCTTTTTGCCACTGACCGTTCCAAGGCGGTAGCACTTTTGTGATTGTGATGTCTTATTTGACCTTTTATTCATCTTTAAAATTGAATGCTAATTTTCCTGTTCGATTTTTATATCTATATTAATTTTTACAGAACATCAGTAATTCTACCCAGGTGCCCGCCCGACCACGGAAAATGCCCGAAGGGGTACCTGGGGTCTTCTTCCACCAACTGAAGCTGGAAAGGCGCCATATTATCTTAGCTGCTGGTGCGACTATTAACTTCAATTCAGTTCAGTAAATTTCAGTTTATTGTATTACAGGGTGTGACACTTGCTTATCATTCTATGGAAAAGGAAAGAAAAAATGTATTTCAAGTAATGTCTAGAAATACCAAAGAACTAACACATGATGCAGATCTTGGTACAGACATTGGTTTTTTAGCTCAGGCAAAACCTGCTGCTATCGCCTTTGTTGGTTTGCTTTAACGTCTTGGCGAGTAAACATCATTGAATTTATTTCGAACGAATAGTATTCTTGGAAAAGCTCGGATCAAGCCCAGAAAGGTACCGCCAACAAAAGATAACGTTAGGGTACATTTGCCTCGATGTACATATCAGTTTTTGATTTGGAGAGACGTTTTGGAAGCAAAGATTTTTTCCCCCAGTCCAATAGATTTTGGATATATGGCGACCCACAAACTGGTTTGTAATTTCCTCAAATGGTGACCCAGGCTGCTTCACCAATATAGTTGTTGAGTGATTTGAGTGTAGATGACTGCAGTGATGGCTATTTGTACCTGTAATGAACAACCATGTTCTCTTACTTACGAATGTAAAGGTTCCCTAGATGATGTAGATAACTGTCAAAACTAGTTTACCGTGTTAGCAAATGTATGCATTGATGATATGCTTAGTTACTTAGTACTCCGAAGATGATTGCGTCTTGAAGCTTCATTTATAGAAACAATAAACAAATACTATCACAAAATATTAAAGCAACTACTCATTTGTATATAAAATATAAGATACAAATTTAATGTGAATCATAAGGCATTTCCAGTAAACAGATATTATACAACAATGTTGGTGAGTTTTGGTTAGAAGGAGGCTTGTACATAATATGTCCATCAATGATCATCATTGTGCGATTGCATACATATAACATTGTACCTGTTTTTGAATATTTTATATTTGATATAAAATAAGAAGGTTAACTGTTCTAATGGTGTTTTCCATTTATGTACATATACGTCTACATAGTTCATGCACATTATTTGTACAGATGAATACTCTTTAAGTCAGTCACCCTATAACGTAATATTGCTAAAACAGTATATTTTCAAAGTTGTTTTTTTCCCCATATTTGTCCGTGGTATTGTATTCATTTATTAACATGTTATTCATTATGAAGTAGTTGAATTAGTCATTATGAAGTACTATAGCTGAAATTGTTGAAATATGGATCGGTGAATAGATGGATGGATATATACTGTATGTCATTTAACAACATTACCGTCTTTTATTAAGGTATACACTATATATTATCTTGTAACAATTTAATTTATATAAACCCTCATGTTTTTATTCGACAATTTCCTTCAATAACATTATTGTATTTGGCTTTTACAAACTATACTGTTGTATTAGGCTACCAAACAAAATATAGTGTGTTCGGTAATGCTTTTTTTTATTACACAATATTATGATGATATCTACCATGATACTATTTCCTGTTGCTTTTGAAACAAATTACTACACACATTTCTTTCTGTTCTAAATGAAAATAACTTAAAATTTTCATTGGAGTTAGTTCAGCAGTGTGAATTATTACTTCAGGTATAATTCAGCTTCCTATGTTAAGGTAATTGGAGAAGGTACTGTCTTAATTATAAACCGTTATATATACATGTATACATTTGGACAAACTCTTTTAAAATTAGCATATTAAGTAAAATACAATCAGGTACATATGATTTTATAATATTATTATTTATATAAGTTCATCAATTCTTAAATATGTTATGAAATCAACCTTAGAATGTGTCATATAAAACAAAATTAGAAAACGTTTATATGAAAAATGTCATGATGTCAGCTTTAAAGTTAAATTGTGACCTTTAAATGATCTAAGGATGTATTGTATTATTGCTACAAAAGAATATATGTTAGCATTTTATGCAATCTTGAAACAATGAAATGCAATAAGTTTACAATATATAGGATTTGTTAAAATTGATGACGGCCATCTTGGACGTCATCTTGGATTTCTCAACTTGCCACAGAGTATGCCAATTGATGCCGGCAGTTTCAAAACTACAGACCATGACAATCATGTTGGAATATAACATACCTCGTTATACTGGGGGGTCCGGGTAACCCCTCTAAATAGTACACATATGTGCCCAGATGCATCCTTCCACTAATGCAAGTGAGTACGTGTTTTTCAGTATAAAGTACCTTTAATAGGCAAACATTTGAAAAATCTCTCAGTGCCGACGGACAAATTAAGAAACAAATACAATGTTCGAACGGGCCAAAAATCGTAAAATAAGGCATATTTTGAGAAGGTATTGGGCCTTGTGCGAAGATAAAACAAAACCGCAAGCAACTGCATTCTCGGACTGTTCATATCAAGACAAATAATAAAATGAAAAAAGAAAAAGTAAAGGATACCGACTTTGTTTGAATATTTATTTTGACGTTGGAATTTACTCGGAAGGTGCACTGGAGCACAAGTTCATATTACTCCAAACAGAGATAGCTCCACTAATTACCAGGGTTTTACTAAACAAAGACAAGTTTGATCTTTATTCATTGCATTAAATGCTTTAATTTGAATTACACTTTATAAATAAACGTGATTTATCTCATTTTCTCATACATGTGGTATTTCCGCACAACTTGCGTTACGTGCTCACATAATTGTCTACAGCGAATGCTTAGATGTAAAAAAAAAGTTGATTTACGATCACAATGAATAAAACGTGCCACGGCCGTTTTGTGTGTCCCTTTTTACAAGTCTAATCACGACATGGATATAACATGCCACAACTCTACTACTACTACTGTAACTGCTACTACTACTACTATTACTATTACTGCTACTACTTCTAATAATAATAATAATAAAAACAATAATCATGATAATGATGATAATAATAATTAAAGTAAAATGTTTGTTTTTGTATTAAATTAAGGTAATCAAAATCGTATTATTCGAAAACATGTGAATAAAACGCATACCAACAGCAATTGTTCAAATAAACAACCTGACTTAATGAATATATTACTTGGTATACCGAGAGTGGATCTAATTTGTTATGGAATACGTCATATCATCACTGAATACATGTCGTTATCTTGTCTTGTTGTCTTGTTAGTACTCTAGTAGACTTTTTTATGGAAATATAATGATAATATTTGCGTTGTCGTTTTTAGGTTGTCGCTGCTCTGAAGACTTCCGGCTCTCCGTCATCGAGCTTCGCTGCTATGCACACAGCGGACGGCATATTTAGATATGTAAGCAACATGTTTGTAATAAAATAAATCGGTTGGTGGCGACCCGACTGATTCTAATTAATGCTATATGCAGCGAGATTTTCTACATAAACCATATTTAACGTAAACTATTTGCACAATATGTACTTTCGTTTCGTACCCGTTCTTGCATATATGTGGTTTCGTATCCGTTCTTGGATATAAACTATTATGTGTTTTTTTTATCAGTTCTTGCATATAAACTATTATGTATTTTATATTCCGATTTGCATATACATGCATGTGTTTTCGTATTCGTTCTTACGTATACATTATTATGTCTTTTCGTATACGATTTTTGCATAGATGTGTTTTCGTAAATATCCGTTCGTGCATATATATGTATTTGTATCCATATGCAAGAACGGATATTGTATCTATTTTGAATATTTATTGAAGTATGGATAATATATACACATGGGTCTTATCAGATTTAATGCATGAAATGTTATGGAAAGTGTAAGGTCTACGGTAGGATGCCCTCGACCCGTCCTAGACCTAGGCCACTGATGATGATATTAAACAAATTCCTCTCATATCCAGGCTAGTCGTTCTGATATATTTCATACTAAACCACAGGTGAAAATAAATTAAACGGTTCCTGCCACAAAATGTTTATTATGTAAAAAATCATATGTTTGCTTGCACAAAAAAATATAATTTGGATTAGAGTAACACAGTTTTCCAAACGTGTTTATACACGTGATAGAGTTCTTTGTGTAAAGCCAGATTAAGATTTCTATTAAAATGTCGTATCGTATTGTACAGTGGAACATTCCTTCATGGGGAGAACTGTAACTAATGTTGTAATAACTTGTCGTTCAACCCATTTGCATATGTTGCTATGATTATTGTGATGTTGGGTTTATGTATTGTAACATATTATTAAACTAAGCATTCCTTCAAGTTAATATTACTGTCTATGTATTGTCGGACATCACGATATACGACGATCAATTGTTTTTTATTATATTTCAGACGAATGGCTTATCCATTGTGTCCGATGTATACGGCTTTGGCTATTCTCATTTGAAACGACAGATTGATTGTGAGTATAACAGTAGACTTGCACCACCCTCCCCCACACGCCCCACCCGTTAACGAAACTTGTACGGACATGAATTCGCGTTACCTCTCTTGAGTCATGTTAAAATCTATGCGTCAATAGGCCGCCCTTAAATATCTTGAAAAAAACTGATGTGTGAAAATTAAAAAGTGTAGATCCAACTGTAAATGCTATGGGGGCACCTAGTTATATTTTATATGGGTGCAGATATCTATTGTATGGATGCACGTACAATTTATAGCTGCACCCATACAGAAACCATATTTTTGTTTGTTTGAATGGTGTTTTATGCAATTTTAAGCACATGTTAGGCCATATATGACGCTCGATTGTTTTGTGGTATAGGCAGACCATTCCATTTTCCTGGGCAGAACCAGTATCATACAGCTGCCGCCATCCGTAAGAATCGACACTTTCTCACTTGACAGGTCGAGCTGACAGTTGAATTCGAACCCGCAGTAATGAGAGAACGTTTAAGATGCAGGTTCTTTACTATCCCGGCTACAGATTCGCTTAGGTGCACCCACAAAATATGCAGAAGCATCTACAATCTTACAGGTGCACTGCAAGTTCTGTTGACCCTCGATATTTAGATGTATACATATCAGATTTTCGCTTACAACATAATCTAGATCATCTGCGACGCTTGCTTGATTTTAAAACAAACGCCCAGAACTGTTTTTTAAAAAAGTTTTACCGAGATTCTTACAGACGCACTTTATATCGAAGATATGCAGAACGGTTGAAGGACGTTAAATTAATAAATAACTAAGGCGGGAAACTTCATCATGATATCGACGAACTAAATGTGGATGGTCAAAAATACTATAATAAGAATAATAATTACAGATCAATAATATGCTCTGCATCGGTAATCAATAACTATGTAATGTCTAACCTCTTTGGTGAGACAATTAAAATTGTAATCTTTCCGCTGACTAGGGGGCATTTTCGATTTGTTTTAAAAATAGAAGCAGTTGATTGATTTCCGGCTAAATAAAAAAAACATGCTGACATTTATTACAGGTGGACCAGTACCAACACCGTTCTTCCCAACAACACCGTTCTTCTCAGGAGGACAATTTCCAACAGCTCTACCGGCCTTGGCACCGGGACAAACACCAACAGCTCAACCGGGCTTAGTATCAGGACAAACTCCCACAGCTCAACCGGGTTTAGCACCAGGAGAACTTCCGGCGGTCGAACATGTTCGAAGTTACTTTCCGGAAACATTTATTTGGACAAATATGACATCTGAGTAAGTTACTGACATCTGACAACGTTTTAATAATGTGTTGATCTTGTAATGAACACAAACTAACAGAGAGGAATGTTTATACCGGCTATAAACATATCTGACTGGCATGTAATTTTCACACAATCTTACGTGACTATGTATTCCTGACAAACGAACAATACTAGAACATCGGTCATGTTCCTCATTTTCCAGTTCTTCCATTTATAACAGTTTTATACTGAACATACACGACGTCGAACAGTTTGAAGCATTGTCTTGAATAAAGAAATGCATTACACACTTTGCGTAGATATATTTGGTACTAGGGAATGTGAATATCACATACTGCTATATCTTGCAACCTTTATTTACAATGTATGTGCATGTTGTTTTTTTATATTATATGTTATATATTTGTACCCTTGCACTATTTGATTGCCCGAATCATTACGCCGTTTAAGCTGTCTATGGTTTATTGTGTAGAAGTGTTGGTTTCTTTTTTATAGTTTTATAGACTACTTTACTTGGAATTGCTATACACACTGTTTGTACAATGTTGATAATGACTAAAAGTAAATATAAAAGTCGAACAGGAAATGAAACTTTCAAGGACCACAGTCAACAGTCACCAACAGTGATAATGATTATGATCACACTGTGCGCACTTTTGATTCTTGACGAACACAATCATTAATTTAAATACTCGCAATATAGGACATACGAATAGTTTAGGAATAAACATGAGCTATTTCTTTATTGGAGAGGACTGTAATAACAAGACATACAAACATTTTTAAACTTAAATAGATTTGGCAAATAAATTGGGCGTGGCATGGGTTGAAAAACAAGCCCCAAGCATGGGGTTTAACAATTGGGCTGCCGGTAAGCACAAGCACAAAATACCATTATGGCAAGCCCTTACAGTAAAAAGCATTAAGCAATAAAGCAAATTGAATATTACAATATTAAGGACATAAATATATGTGCACCAAATTAAATGTTCATATGAAAGCAACTTTTCTGATAATCATTTAAGCAACGTCAAGCATAAATACAAGTGTACCGAATTCAATCAATTCAAATGTGTTTTAGTAATTCGTACGGACAGCAAATTTGTATATATTTATGTTTAGATTACAATTCAGTCTCTGGGTATACAGGAGCTGAATAAAGTTAAACTGAAACTTAATGTTCTTCCTTTTACATCTTCGCTGCCCGCTGCCTACCGATAATTAAACACTACAACAATTAAACACATCAACTAGATGTGATCCAAAAGTTCCATCAAGTATGTAGGTGCACTTAATGTCCATGCCACGCCAGTAATTGTTGACTAGGTAAGTGGATCCAGGTGAAGACATCAACTGAAAATACATAACTCAGAAAAAGCAACATGATCTTGCAACATAAAATACTATATTTTCAATAGAAGTATTGACACACATTTAAAATGTCTTAAATGAACTTGTTGTACTTATACGACTGGATGACACTATTATCGATTTTAAATCAATGATCCTTTGGGCTGGGAGAGAGGGAATTTAAGTTTTTAAATGTAAGCTCAAAGCACATCTTACCTATTTGTTAAATTTAGGAACAAAGATGAAGATGCCGGTGTACATGTACGAACAACTGCACCGTGAAATTTACTCAATAAGTGAAAACCCAGTAATGTGTCCCGATTAACTGTGACTATAAAAGAGATTATAGTCAGTATTATTTGATTTAAAACGAATAATTTATACACATTTATAATGTATAATGTATGTTAACATTTCCAAGTACACATATTTCCCGAAATGTATACATGTGTCAATTTTTAGCAAGACTAATGATGTTTTATACTTTGGAGTAAAAGAGTAAATGTTTCGGTAAATGGTTAATTGAACATATGGATAATAAATATATAAAAAGTCGCACCTACTAACGAATCAGTAAGGGTTATTACCACCGGTTATTAGGTGTCTTCGAGCCCAGTATCTGTAGCTTTTACGTAGACAGCTTAAACCAGTGGTAGGAGGCGTGAAAGGTATTTCACGCTATATTACATCCCACGTAAAACCAAGGCTGATACTTTTCTCTCGTGTTTGTGTTTGTTGGTATCAACAAGGTTTTACATTTCCAGTATTTAGTTACATATACTTTCACGTCTACTATATCGGCATGTCGGTTATAATCGTATTTGAAATGCCATCATTATTCCATACAAATCAGGTTTATAATCCAAACTGAAATGTTTTTTATTCTTTAGTTTGCTTTCAATTTACTTTTAGAAGAAAACCGGAATATAGTAAAATTACTATAAAATTGAACAAAAAGGTACAGGGGTTAAAAGGGAGGCATTAAGTATCAAGAAATCCCGTTCCGCTGAGAAATATAAACATATTTACACTTTATTTTAATGATTTGAAATAGACTTAATTATAAACACAAACATTGTTTCTGATATTAAGCTGGGGGATTTAGCATCCAATGTTACGGATCATCTAGTGCATGTCATTCCAAGATATGTTATTGCTTACTGTTTGTTGTTTGTTTACCTCTTTGCGTGCATCCATTATCATTAGCAATATATGTTACAGTGCTGATGGTAATGTCACATACTCTGTGCAAGTACCCGACACCATAACGACGTGGGTGGCAAGCGCATTTTCTATCAGTAAGACATCAGGTCTTGGTATTGCCGACGCACCCGCTGAGGTATGTAAAACAAACATTTGTTTGACAGGAGTAGTTTAAAGCAAAATAACAATGCCCTATAAGTCATGGTGTTAATATTACCAAGGTACCTTTTGAGGTATATAAATTTCCACCACATGGGTAGAAGGCGCATTTCCTATGTGACATTCGATCTAGGTTGGTTATGTTTCTATGACATCGACACACAACGGATGCGGTACGTCATTACATCTTCATGATGGCATCCACCATTTATATCTTGATATTCCCAACAATCACTATATGTGCATGGTGGCATCCATCATTTATGTCAATATGGCATCACATCTTGATATTGCCAACACAAAACTGGTGGGGCATTTCCTTTATAAGGTACGTCACTATAACTTCATGGTGACATCCACCATTTATGTCAATATGGCATCAGACCTTGATATTGCCAACACCACACAATTGGTGAAGTACTTCATTAAATCTCTATGATCCATCCGCTTTTCCGATATCTTCATACTGCCGACGCAAAACTGGTAAGGTGCTTCAGTACAACCTTTACTACCAAATTAGCATCCGGTTTTGTTAAGTTTGATTGTAGACCTTGTTTATGCTTACGCAACCGTTTGAGTATATCAGCATTGCATCTACATCATGCTTTGGTATTGAATACATAAATAAGAACGATTTCATGCATGTTTAGGTAGCAAAACATACCTTAGGATAAAATAAACAAAACATAAACATCTCTACTATGCTTGTTAATTTATATTTAAAAGCTATCTGCAGTTTTTTCAGAGGGATATATACGAATAGTGGTATAAGGTATCAGAGAGACCCTAGAAATAGTATTATTAACATTGGAGACAATCGTGATTGTATATATGATAGCTATATACTATACCGATCATTGAATACAGTCTTTAGCATGTTTCACCAAACGTTTCGATAATTTTCGTTTATTTGGGCTAAACACATAGAGTATACTATTTATATTTAAATCCTACATGTTTAATTTAGATTTGATTTAATATATATAAAATATAAAATAATTGAGCGTCGTGGACACACTTTTAAATTACTTTACAAAAAGTGTTCAAGCATGTATCAATGTTAACAGATGTTCATCTATTCGTGTTCGTCTAAATACTATTACTTTGTTCTCATTATATGAAATGAAATTACTATTGTTTTTTATATGTACCTAATTGTTAATATGTTTATTTATTATCTCTGTTAACAAATAAAAACAAAGAGTGTATATATATTAGAAACACGAAGCACCGGTATTTAGTTTACTATGTGTTTAGCTCATTTGCACTTGCATTTTACCAAACGGTATCTGTCAACTGTTAGTGATCGGGACACGCCCTACCTAATTTAGTTGCGCCCCTGTGTAAATAACTGATACGAAATTAATGATATTGCGTTCAAATATGAGGACTTAACCAGAAAAAAGCATGCATTACGTGGTCAGGCCTTAATTCCATTAACCGATGGGAAAGTTTATATTAGCAGGATTTTATAACGGATATTTTGATCAGAAAAACATGTTTAAAACATTTTTACTGAAAAACATGAAATAACCTGTTTATAATTAACTATTATTAATAAATGTTTTAATTTTACAATGTGCATACTTTTTAAGCCGAAATTAAGGTTTTATTTCATACCCCAGCCAACACCGTTTTCGCTTCTTGGAGAAATGTTTGGATGGGGTATGACAGTTTATACTCGGACCACGTAATGGAAAAGTGAGTATATCTATTAAGTGGTTAATTACGATTTGAAGATACAACAATATGGCTGTAGTAACATAACATTAGTATTTATATATGTATATTTCAGTTCAAAACATTCCGCCCGTTCTTCGTAAGCCTCAACCTGCCCTACTCTGTAGTAAGGGGTGAAGAGGTCATTCTCCAGGCCAACGTATTCAACTACTTACAACAAGATCTTCAGGTACATAACGTTGTTATTATGTGTGATGTCACGCGGTATCTGGTATTATAAGCAATGAATGTATTCTATTGTGTTAATTTGTTAATACACAAATCCGTTTCACCATGTCACATTATGTATATCTGTATGATAAAACAGACAATGTGATCATCACATGAAGTATCCATTAACGAAACTACAATGTTTGTGTAATTCGGTATCACATCTGAATATGTACACTATTTTATATTTGTTTATTCATTACACTGTTTACATTGTATATATACATAACACCAACATTGTTGAATATTATTTCCCTTTCAGTTTGTGTATTATAATGTCTTGCTAACAACTATTAATCATATCCTGGTATTAATCATATAAAATACATGTTTTAGAACGTTTTCTATTTGATCTTAGTACAATGGTTAAATTGCCCCCATACACATACTTACCAACCCCAACATTGTCTTCATTCTTTTAGTAATCGTTTAAACGTCAAATATATGATAGGTACGATTAGCAATAACTGTTCATATTTTTATTATATGTCAGTGTCGTATACGTAAATCTTAATGGATCCTATGATGGCGTCTACCTAAATCCTCAAAGGACGGTAACGTTTAATGCTTCTCTTGTCCTGTTTTACCCTGAATGGTCGTTCTCGTGTTGCTCTGGCTTCTGCCAAGTCATTTAGTACTTAATTTGTGGTTTTCTAGTTTTTAAAAAAAAAAAATGTTCCTATTTAATTTCCTATATACATGATGATCTATGTGTTATACTTATATTGCCTATTCCTATTAATGCTACCTTGTTGTTAGAGAATATAAACTGGCGGGGATAACTTTATTTACACTGTCACGTTTTAATGGGATGACAATGGAGTAAGAGTGGGCTTGGTGCACCCTATGACCTGGTTTAAACCCATCGGCCTTTTTTGCCACTGACCTTTCCCTTTATGATTTTGATGTCATATCTTGCCTTTTTTTCATGTTTGTATTTATTGTTTGTTTCTATGCGTGTTTTGGTTGATTGTGGTCCTTGAAATCTACATTGTCTGTTCACTTTTTATAATTATCTACTTTTAACCTTTATTTGTCTTTGGTTAATTTAAAATACATACCCAGTCTCTTAAATCTCTACCTTTAATTGCGTTGTAAACTTTTATTTATTTATATTAATTTATGTTGTATTGTTTAAATGTATACTATTATGTGACTGAAATAAATATATAAATATAATATGCTATATATTGATTATCTTTTATAATATATGTAGGGAATTGGTGAGGCCTGAATGTCGACTGCAAATAGCGAGTAATTTAATGAAAAATGTTCACACATTCTATATTTAGGTATTTGTCACTCTGGAGCAATCCAAAAGCTTTAAGGTTATTATACCAAAGGACGCGCTTGGGAACATGGAATACAAGTCTGAGAAAGTCGTCAGGCATATTACGGTAATACATGAGCTTTACATTACAATTATATCATTTATTTTTTTGATATATTAGATCTGCCGTACGACAGGAAATTTTGCATTGCAATTTAGCATTCATGTATTTATATATTTTGGAAATAAGTTGCAATTATATAATTGATTCATTTGTTTATTCTGATAATACATGATATATTTACTTCACAACTATATCATTTTTTTATTTATATAATTATTCTGGTAATAAATTAGATTTACATTGTAATTATATAACTTTATTCATTAATTCAGTATATTCTGGTAACACATTTTATTTACTTTGCAACTGTATCATTCACTTATTTATACATGAGACTTGCATTGCAAGTACATCTATATTATTTTATTCATTTGCATATTTTGGTAATACATTAGACTAACATTGCAATTAGAGCATTCATTTCTTTTACGTCGATAATATACATATACATAGATTAGAGCCAAAATCTAAAATACAATTATGACACAAATATCTACTGAAAAAGTTCAGTTAGACTAATCTTCATGATAGCACCTAATAAATTCATATATTCTTTAACCCGTTCTTTGCCACAGTCAAAACCATTAACTTTACAACAAGTGTAGACCCAAATCAACATGTACATTATGAAAGGAATCCGCTTTCCGACAACAGTGGCGAACTAAGGCTTCCCTGGAAAAGAGGAGAATACTAGGTCGGTTTTGATTGGATAAACGCCAAGTTATATATCCCATCACCAAAGGCCCGACATTGGGTATTTAAAACTACGGTTAACTATATTAACCTACACTTGAACAAGTTCAGTCAGACTAACCTTCATGAAAGCACCTAATACATTCATATATACCTTTAACCCGTTCGTTGCCACAGTCAAAAACATTGATTTTACAACAAATGTAAACAAATCAACATGTACATTATGTACATTATGTGCAGGCTGATCAGTGTTATAATGTTCGCCACTCAGTAAGAGTAGTTTTCCAAATCACTTTTTATATACAATATTACCGTAAGTTTTAAATTCAAATTTTAGCAGACGACATTTGAAATTTGGCGGCGAAAGAGTTAATATGGTGGTAGACTGATATTTATTATCATGGCACTCTGTTTCAGGTACCCGCGGGGCACGCCAAGGCAGTGTTTATACCTATTTTACCGACAGTAATTGGTAAAGTGGACATTTCAGTCAAAGCTCAGAGTGTATTGTCTGCAGATGGTGTCAGAAGACAGCTTATCGTCAAGGTAATTCTCGACAGCATCAGCTACAGAGAGATTTACGAATACGAACCTAATATATTATCTGTTAAACGTGGATTGCTAGAGAATCAATCATATGTATATAAAACATAAAAAACATATATATTATATATACTAAACAACTATATACCGAACGCATATTGTATCATTTTCAAAATGTTATCTCCTGAGTAAAAGAAAATCTATTAAATAATATATACATGTTATTCCTTTTACATGTTATACAGATATTTATTTATTACCATACGTCGTGATTTGAATGATGGAAAGTTGACAAATAAGCTAAAAGTAAATTTGGTATATGAATATCTAATACAAAGACATATTGAAAATAATGTTTTAAGGTCGTTCAGTATATATGGACACGAAATGTCGCATATCTTTAGGTTCATGGATGCTTTGTTTTTATCTAGTATCAAATTCTGAAAGTTAGACTCCATACATTCTTTGGATAAAACATAATCATTTGTAAAACAATAATTATGTGTTTGACATATCAATTATGGTATGCCAATGTTAATTATTAAATAATGATTCTTCCATCGTTACACATACCAACGCACGAACAATGGCTCATTTCCTTGATTTTATGGGGACATGAAACCTAAATGTTATTATGCACATTAATAACGCAGTCTTAAAGAGTGCAATTCCGACAACGTTTGTACCTTTCGAGTATTGAACTAATGTTTGAATATATATTTTACAGCCTGAAGGTGTTGAGATGGAATATAACTATCCTTTGATACTTTCTTCCGGAGAAAATATCACCGTTCCCATAGCGACACCTCCCACGTTTGTGCAGGACTCACTGATTGTGCACGTATCCGTCATTGGTATGCCATTTAAGCCATACAATCTTTAGTCAATATCAATTCAAGTGATTCATATATCCAAGATGAATAGAGCTTCTTTATGCAATATGTTAAAGCATATGATAATTACACCATATCCATCATTTTAGACCCAGCTAAATGACACATCTATTTCAACATCGTCGTCATCAAAAATATTGGCAATCTTATATCTAAGGATCATGTAATAATTACAGCCCACTTATTATAGACAAACTAAATGAAGTGTCTTAATTCAACATCGTCGTCATCAAACACATTGGAAATATTATATCTAAGAATCACATAATAAATACAGCCCACCTTTTATAGACCAAACCAAATGAAGTCTCTAATTCAACATCGTCGTCATCAAACACATTGTAAATATTATATCTAAGAATCACATACTAATTACACTACACTTATTGTAGACCAAACTAAATGGCACCTCTACTTCAACACCTTCATCACCAAACGCATTGGCAATATTATTATCTAGGAGTCACATAATAATGACAACACCCTTGCTGTAGACCAACTGACCGTCACATATACTCCAGTTAATTCTTCTGAGGATGATGTTGTTTCCGCACATATCACTCGGTGCACTACTTTCAAGGCTGGTGTAAGCGATAAGCAAAATAAACTGCCTACCATGTACTGGATTCCTAAATTTCATAAAAACCCGTATAAGGCTCGCTTTATTTCTAATTCTAGTGCCTGCACCACAACAAACATCTCCAAACTTTTAACTTCTTGTCTTACTGCCGTTAAAGATCACGTTAAACTATATTGTGACAAAACTTATGAAAACACTGGGATTAATTTATTTTGGTCTATAAAAAATTCAGGAGACTTTCTTGATAAAATGTTTAATAAAGGTCAAGTTTCATCAATAAGTACTTATGACTTCTCTACACTATATACAACCTTACCACATCATCTTATTAAAGACAAGCTAATTTCTCTTATTCAAAAAACATTCGCTAGAGAAAAAATTACATTTTTGGCATGTAATAATATTAAAGCGTTTTTCACTAACGGCAGTTTAGACAATTATACTATGTGGACTTGCTATGAAGTTTGTGAAGCACTCATCTTCCTATTAGATAATATTTTCGTCAGGTATGGTACCACCGTTTATAGACAAATTGTTGGTATCCCTATGGGTACGAACTGTGCACCACTTGTCGCAGATTTGTTTTTATTTTGCTATGAAAGGGATTTCATGTTGAGTCTTTCACCAGATACCCAGGCAGATGTTATTGAAGCTTTTAATGACACCTCTCGGTATCTGGATGACATACTGAACATTGACAACCCTTTCTTTCCAACTATGGTTCATAATATTTATCCTAAAGAACTTCGGCTTAATAAAGAAAATATATCTGATAATAACGCTTCTTTTCTTGATTTAGATCTCTCGATTGAAAATGGTAAAATAATTAGCAAAATCTATGACAAGAGAGATGATTTTAATTTTGACATTGTTAATTATCCCCACTTGGATGGGGATGTTCCCCGAGCAACTTCTTATGGGGTGTATCTGTCTCAACTTATTCGTTTTTCTAGAGCTTGTACTCGAGTTGAGGACTTTAATATTCGTAATCTTTGTATAACTAAAAAGTTACTCAATCAGGGTTACCGTTACCATAAACTTCGTAAAACCTTCGCAAAATTTTATTATCGTAACCCTTCTTTCCAAATATAAATGTAATTTAAGGACTCTTCTGCGACAAGGACTATCACAACCTGACTTCTATGGTGATGTAATTTATAAAATTCGTAAGATTCTTGGTAATGATCACTTTCATACTATCTTTGTTAAACTTGTTAAAAAGTTTATCAAAAGATGTTATGACCCTATCATTTTGCAACGCACTGCATACTTGGTGGTGGACCCTTTTACAGTTCGCCACTATGCTTTCCTCTTTAATTGTACGATGACCGGACATGCTGTGGACCTTATGATGACGCCTACCTAAAGCCCATTGGGAAGGTGGCGTTTGATGTTTGTCCATGTTCTTTCTTGTCGTGCCCTTAATGGTGTATTCTCTTACTGCTCTGGCTTCTGCCAAGTCATTGAGTACCTTCATTGTGGCTTTCTAGGCTATTGTTTTTTTGTATTATATTTACACGAGCATATTTGTGTTTTACTTATATTGCCTATTGATGCTGCCTTGTTGGTTAGAGTTTAGATCATGGCGGGGATTTCTTTATTTACACTGTCCTGTTTTAATGGGATGACAGTAGGGTAAGTGTGAGGTTTGGTGCACCCTAGAACCGGTTTAAACCCCCAAGTGGCCTACTTTGCCACTGACCGTTCCAAGGCGGTAGCCCTATTGTCAAACCTTTTGTGTTTGTGATGTCGTTTGTATTTTTTATTACTTTTGCCTTTTCGTTTGTCTGTTTGCGTGTTTGTTTTAGTGTTTTGTGGTTGACTGTCGTCCTTGAATGCTGCTTTCCCTGTCCGATATTTTTAGCCTTCTGTGTAATCCAAAACCTTATTTTAATCAAACACAAATATGTCTAAGAGCCCTTAATTACAAATACGACTTTCATTGTATAATATTGAACTGGATTTGGTCTTCTTCGAAATGCTGATCGCCTGTATATACATTTAGATCAAGGTGAACATGTCCTACCGACTGATATATTTTCAATATTCATTTAGTTTATAAATCGGTTTACTTGGTGTTCCATCTGTGTTGATGTGAGCGTATATCGTCCTTGAACGTATATCATGGAAGTTAAATGTATTGCTGTGTAAAGAAGTTATCCGGGAAGATTTGTGTTACTTAAAAGTCCACCATTTTGATAATGTATTTTATTAAGTATTTAATACAATGCAGTTCAGTATTCTAACATTAATTAGTTTCGTAGTTAATTTGTACCTGGTTATAATTACAGGTGATAATATGGGTCCTTCAGTAAAGAACATGAACAATTTATTACGCATGCCTACCGGATGTGGTGAGCAGACGATGTCTAGCATGGCTCCCGACATATTCATCACACAGTATTTGAAAACCAGTGGTCAACTCACAGATGACATAAGAGACATGGCTACATCGTATATGGAACGCGGGTACCAGCGCGAGTTGACGTTCCAACGACGTGATGGTTCGTTCAGCATCTGGGGTGAAAGTGACTCTAGTGGTAGTATGTGGTGAGTGAATATTAGTAGATATACTAGTGGCACGCTCCTCGAAAGTCTGAAGTTTTACAAACATATGCATATGCCTTGAAAAGTTACATACAACTAATCTCAATTCTGGATCCATCCGTAAAAGTACTTGTCAACATATAGCAAATGTATTTATAATTTGTATTATTAATACACTTCATAAATAATGCATTCTGATAGGTTAATCCATATACACGTACGACCTATTAAAATAGTAATGGCAAAAGAAATCCATGTATAAATTGAAACAATAATGAAAATGTGATCCAGTTTTTATGTGATGGCGAGTTGTCCGTCGTCCGTCCGTCGTCCGTCCGTCGTCCGTCGTTAACTTTTGCCTCGTTAAGACGACAGGGACTTCATTTTCCATCCGATCTTTACCAATCGTTAACATATTGTTGATATCAGTGAAAGCTCGGACAGCTATATCTGACCAGGAACACCAGACTTTTGTGCCCTTGAATTATTGAAAAATGCCATTTCGGCCTTGTGAACGCTCTAGCGCCTTGTGTAGGATCTTTTCCAAACTGAGCCAGATTGTTGATATTTATTAAAGCTCGAACGGGTTTGAAAACTAGCCAGATCGAACCTGTAACACCGAAGTTATGGCCCTTTTTCAATATTTGGTAATTTACACTGAAAACTGTAGGGGTCGTTGGTTCAAATCTCACTGGAGGCATTTGTTTTCTTCATAAGAAACCTTGGTTAATGTGTTCAATTGTTTTAATTTTTTTTTATTATTTTTTAATTTTTTTTCCTCAAATGATCTTTGGTTCATTTTTCTTTAATTGGGATCTTAGGGGCTCTTGTTGGATCAGTTTTACATAGAGTTATAGGACAGAACTTCATAAATCTTCTTCTCTGAAACAACAAGAGATAAAGGTTTAATATTTTTTATTTATTATCAGCTTATGGATCCTCTACCAAGCTTGATCAAATGGTGACCCTTGTGTCAAATTTGGCCCCGCCCCAGGGGTCAAATATAGATATAAAAATCGAACAGAAAAAATAGCATTCAAGGACGACAGTTAACCGCATCCACACACACACACACAAAATGAACAATTTTAATGATGAATAAAAGGCCAAATAAGACATCACAAACACAAAAGGGTTGACAATAGGGCTACCGCCTTGGAACGGTCAGTGGCAAAAAAGGCCGCTGGGGGTTTACTTATATTTTACTTCTATATGGAAAAAGTTCAAAAATCGTCTTCTCTGAAAAATTAATAGCCAAAGGTTTAATATTTTGTATTTACCATCGGCTTAATGTTTTGTACCAAGTTTGTTCAAATGGTGAACCTCAGGTCACTGGGGTCTAATTTGGCCCCGCCCCAGGGGTCGCAGATTTACATAGACATGTATGTGGATTTTTTGTTAAAGACTTCTTCTCTGAGACTACAAGGTTTAATATTTTGTATTTACACTCAGCTTATGATCCTCTACTAAAGAAGGATAAAATATCGGACAGGGAAAGCAGCATTCAAGGACGACAGTCAACCACAAAACACAAAAACAAACACGCAAACAGACAAACAAAAAGACAAAAGTAATAAGAAATGCAAAAGGGTTGACAATAGGGCTACCGCCTTGGAACGGTCAATGGCAAAGTAGGCCACTGGGGGTTTAAATCGGTTCTAGGGTGCACCAAACCTCATACTTACCCTACTGTCAACCCATTAAAACAGGACAGTGTAAATAAAGAAATCCCCGCCATGATTTAATCTCTAACCAACAAGGCAGCATCAATAGGCAATATAAGTAAAACACAAATATGCTCGTGTAAATATAATACAAATAAACAATAGCCTAGAAAGCCACAATGAAGGTACTCAATGACTTGGCAGTAGCCAGAGCAACAAGAGAATAAACCATTAAGGGCACGACAGGAACGATTATAGACAAACATCAAACGCCACCGTCCCAATGGGCTTTAGGTATGCGTCATCATAGGGTCGACAGCCTGTCCGGTCATCGTACAATTAAAAAGGAAAGCATAGTGGCGAACTGTCATTAAAAGCTTCACCAACATCTGCCTGGGTATCTGGTGAAAGACTCAACATGAAATCCCTTTCATAGCAAAATAAAAACAAATCTGCCACAAGTTTGTTTGAATGGTGACCCTGGGTTAAATTTGGCCCCATCTCAGGGTCACGTTTTTCATAGAGAAAAACTTTAAAACATCTTCTTTCTGAATCTACAAGATCCAGAGGTTTCTATTTTGTGTTTACCATCAGCTTAATATGGTCCTCTTGGACATCTTTTTGTTTACAATGGGCCTCAATACAGTTAAGCAATGATGTATGCTGATTCCGCCCCGACCCTCGGTTACACTGACGCTGACTACACGATTAAAAGTTGACTGGTTTTATTAACCCTGTCTGCAAGATTAAAAGTTAGTCGTTTGAATTAAGACGAAGCTGTTCATGGGTACTATTCTTTTAATTTGAAATAAAAAAAAATATGTGTTCTTTCTTATGTTTTGTTTTGCATCAATGTATTCATTATTGTCAATTACACGGCTAGTATGTCCATCTTTGATCGGGACACTTTCAAGTAGTTTGGAAAGACACACAACAACACACAACAACACGCACAAAAACAAATACAAATCAAATACGATATTAAAAACCGAATTCAACAGCAAATCTTAGATTTGAGTTTAAACCAAACCGTGTGTAACTTACACAGTGTTGACTGTGGTCCTTGAATGCCACATTTCCTTGAATGCCGCATTTCCTTGAATGCCGTATTTCCTTGAATGCCACATTTCCTTGAATGCCACATTTCCTTGAATGCCGCATTTCCTTGAATGCCACATTTCCTTGAATGCCACATTTCCTTGAATTCCGCATTTCCTTGAATGCCACATTTCCTGTTTGACTTCTATATCTACTTTTACCGAGTTTAATAAATTACATCTTCAACACAAATAAATTCAACACAAACAATCAAAAGTTAATTACGCCGCATACAATAATGCTTACTGCAATCGTGAGTAAATCGGTTAATTAAAATTCAATGCTTAACATTGTTAAAGCCCGTCTCCAGTGTTTTGGGCTCAAAATCAAAGCATTTGCCTAAAAGACATCATAAGGTGTTAGGTTAACAGTATAATTGTTTTCAATTTGTGGGTGCATATGCATGCTTATTTTAATGGTCTGAATAGTTTTATCAGCCTTTCTAATGTATGGTTTGATTAAACTTTTAATACTTATATTTAAAATTATTTTGTAAAATTATGTATATGATCTATCTCAGGATCTTTGTATAAGTAGTAGTAGTTTGTACAGTCAATAAACATGAGATTATTTTAAACTATGATTCAGGCGTAATTAGTTTACTGTCAATATATAATTTTCACACTGGGATCTTTTGAGAAAAAAAACATATTGCTGAGTTTAAAGACCATTTCAGCTTAGATAGACACCGTAGAGTCGTATGGTGAACTATATAGTAATATAATACATTGAACAAATGCAATGATGAAAACGTTAGCCAAGTGGACGATGGTTTATTTTAAGTCATATGTTATGGCGGCTGTTTCATACGTCCTAATATTTGTATTTCCAGGCTAACGGCGTTTGATCATTTTTTTTATGGCTGTATCATACGTCCTAATATTTGTATTTCCAGGCTAACGACCTTTGGTCCTTTGTTATGGCTGTCTCATACGTCCTAATATATGTTTTCCCAGGCTAACGGCCTTTGGTCATTTGTATGGCTGTCTCATACGTCCTAATATATATATATTTCCAGGCTAACGGCCTTTGGTCATTTGTTATGGCTGAAGCATACGTCCTAATATTTGTATTTACAGGCTAACGGCGTTTGATCATTTGTTATGACTGTCTCATACGCCCTAATATTTGTATTTCCAGGCTAACGGCCTTTGGTCATTTGTTATGGCTGTCTCATACGTGCTAATATTTGTATTTTCAGGCTAACGGCGTTTGTTGTTAAATCATTTCACCAGGCCAGACGGTACATTTACGTGTCTGATGACGTAATCAGTCGTGCTCTTGCCTGGATGGCAAGATACATTGACTACAATGGGCAAGTTCAAGCAATCGGTCACGTCCACGACTCTATGCTTCAGGTACCATTTGAAATATAAACCTCATTTTTATGATCTTCAGTTAGCAAAACTAAATTTCACACATTTATTTTGCTGGTCAATGCGTGTAGTGATATTCGGGACAGATCATCCAACCACACACTTTATAACATGGGTTAAATTTGAAAGTAACTGTGAAATTCTTCCGTGTATACCAGGTGATTATGGTTATGGTGAGCGTATGCACTAATTACGCATTATACACTAATTTGATAACATGAATGTACTGCACTAAACCCACACAAATCTGCGGTATTTATTATCTTTTCCATGATATTTTGCTTAAAAGTTCAGAAGTGGAAACATAATCACCTAGGACATTTAAACAAATCGTTATGTGAAACAGAAGAAAAAAGTTCACGTATGTATGACGACTGTTTCAAAGTTGGTGTTTTCTCGTAGTAGTCCGTTCGTTAACATTTTGCTTAAAAATATATTTATATTTAGGGAGGAGCGTCAAATCACTTCAGCCTGTCAGCTTTTACACTACTTGCCATTTTGGAGAATGAGGATGTCTTTATAACTGTGAGTACACTTGTCCGTGTTCATATGAACTGAAGAGTTAGGAATAATAATTCAGCTGATACAATACAAACCGGAAATTTGGTAATGGGAGACTTCAGCGAACTCTAAACTGCCTCCCTTCCAGCCTTACCATCACTCACAGCTTAATCATGATATTTGATATTTTTTGTATTTACTTTGAAGTACGCAATACGATGACGTGAGTTTTCAATTTGTTATTGTATAAATATGATCATTTTAAACAGTTTGATATTCATAAAAAGCATTTGAAATGGTGTTTATCTTGTTTAATACATACAAATTAAAACAAAATTTAATAAAAACTTAAATATGCAGGGGTTGTTATTTGGATATTGACATACAGAGGTGTTGCTTCTTAAACTACCTCTCATGAACAGTCTTAAAAAAACCGAGTCTGCTACTTCAATCTCTGGGTTGTGTTTGTTGCTTCCAAAGCATCTCCCTGATCAGTATATATTAACATTGATTAACGTTCATTTAGTGCAATTGGTCGGCTGTAAAATGTCTCTACGAGCAACGAATCAGTAGTGTTATTTTTAATGGTCCTTTGTGATCGACGAGCCCAGTATATGTGTTTTAGAAGTAGAATACCGCTTAAGCCGGTGCTAGGTGCGTAAGATGTGATGCTTCTTATATCACTTCTCATGAACAGACTCAATAAAACCGAATTTGATACTTTAATATTTTGGTTGTGTTTGATACTTCCAAAAGAATCTCCCTTATCAGTATTTATAAATATTCTAATCTAGAGAGACAATAATGAAACCTAAGGTGACCACACTTGTTTGACAAGTGCTTTCAGTCATTTTAAACCTCTTGGAATGAAAACTATGTGTCCAAATCGTTTCTTGCGTTAAGACCTCTGTTGAGGTGTACATTTCCCTCACATTTGACAGCGGCTTTATGGGGCCTTAATAATTTGATCTTGCAGATATGTTAAAGGTATTAAAGAACATCCTCTACAAGTTTGTAATTATTGTCATGTGTAATTTATATTACGAAATTGGATTCAAAATCATCGCCCTTTTTATAACAGATACCGCGGATACATAAAAAATATTTTAATATGTTGGGTGTTTAATGCCATGCCTGTTATTATGTTTTGTTTCAGAAAACTCATCTTTACATGCAGCAAAAAGCTACACTTATACGTGCTTACCTTGAAACCAATTTGCACTCAATGACGTCGGTATATGACCTAGCGATAACAAGTTACGCCTTGGCACGTGCCGGAAGCAGTCAAGCAGCTGTTGCCTATTCCCGATTGGATAGATTGAAAGTCGTAAACAGTGAGTTATCAGAATTTGAATATATATAAGAAAGCCAAAGTTCGTTTGTTTTTGTGTGATTCTGTTTCATAAATTTTAGATAAGGCCATTATTAATTAGCAATGTTCTTTGTCGTCAAAATTCAACCTGCTCAAGACGGCATATGTCATTAGCACGTTATTAGTGGGTCGATATGTTTTGTTACGGTGATGTTGGTTAGTATAATTTGTTTCCTATATTTTGCTCATGTCTAATTGTTAAAAAAGGAGATGATAACAACTGTAGAATAACAAGTAGTCATTTTCCCCACACAATAACAGTAAGCAGGCTAAATCAATATTAAAGCCAATCGTAAAAGAGTATGATAATGGACCTTTGGAAACGGCCGAGCATGACATATTCGAAATATTGCAGTCTCGGTTGATTGAGACTGTTCATGAGCGGTAGTGAAATTATGCTAGCTACCACTCACGCCCTCTAGCCCCGGGTTGAGCAGAACTCAATATTCAATAGTACACAATTTTAACCATCCAGAAGATGGCATGCATATGGCGGTGGACATGGAGTGCACTACTCCTCCACGTCGTACGGCGTATGATCCCAGTATCTTATAAAATTAAATGCCCCGAAGAGCGAAATAAACGTAATGTTATTTAGTTGGGAACAGCGATTATGAAGCTTTAGTATCACAAGTAACAGCCAAAAGACTAAATTAAAAAGCAGACAACATAAGCCGCACATTGAAGAAAGCAACAAAAAATAATGTTATTTTAAAAATGATGTTTTCTCTTATATAAGTTAAGTTATTGCTATTGGTTATATTTTCATAAATGTTTTGTTACCATTGAAATTGTATTTGTATATAAATATAGTCGCCTCGACATAAACTGTTAAGTAAACCACTAACTAAAGGGAATTTGAAGCTATGAACGTAGACATAAGTATAAATGTCAGCATAGACATAAGTAAGATTGCCGTCAATCCTGTGTCTTAGATCGGTATGTACTAACTATAAATGGGGAATAATTCTATATTCAATCTGAGTACACGGGCCAAATAACCGATTAAGTTATTTTCCTGTATTGGAACTAATGATACTATGTTAAAGGTAATTTATTTTGAGTTCCTTACATTCATTGCTGTTATGTTTGGTCTCTGTCTTACCAGTTTGTCAAATTATGAAGAATATTTTTCAAATTTGTCAAAATTTTAAATATTGTCGTTGAATGTTTAAAACATATTTCATTTAACTTCATGAAAGGCTTCGTTTTTGTATTATCATTAGCTTATGCATTTTGTTTGAATTGGTATTGCGACAATCAATATTCCCTTTTCAATTTATCATTTCTTTTAGATGGTCTTAAGTACTGGCCTATCAACCCAATAACAACGCCAGCTGGACAGGTGCCCGCGTACCATTGGTCGACATATTACCAACAAACACCACCTGTCGACATAGAAGTCGCTGCCTATGGTCTGTTGTACCTAATAGAGTCAAAGAACCTTGTCGAGGGGTTACCCGTTCTGAAATGGCTCCTGTCCAAGAGAAACGCTAACGGAGGATTTTCGTCCACACAGGTAAGATAATCAACTCCCATTGTTGCTATTGATGTTTCCACTCTTGCTGTGGTGATCCAGTACTAATTATACTATTATGTGTGATGATTTGGCTGTAGTTTACTTAAGGACTGATTTCGATATATTGATCTTTCACTGAGGTATTAGAATTGGCTGAGGTAGTTTAAATTCGTGAAGCTTCTCGCTAGCTTAAAATTGCAGTATCGTGATTAAAGCAATTACGTAAAACCAATAATTTTATGTGTATTTTTTGAACGCCACGCCATAACGAGGATGGTGAACAGGAGGAATATAATGACGTATGTACTTGGTTTATCGTCACTGTAAACAATATTTCAGTTATATCACGACGGTGTCTACTTGTAGTTTAGAGCTCAGCTTTATAGCACTGACACACAGGAAAAACACGTCCCACTCGATTACATTATACTGACACCGGACCAACCGTCCAAAAATTACCATTTTATATGTTGACAGTCAAGAATGGAGCTATTCGTACAATATTCATAAAGTCTTTTCATATGACCCGGCCAGGGCTTGAGCCCATGACGCCCCGCATGCGAGGCAGACACACTACCACTAGACCACGCCGCCATATTGTGAAGGTGGATATGGATGAAGGATATGCTAATGACTATGTGGAACTTGTTTCGTGCTAGCATTGAGTATTAAGTAATGACAGTTGTAGGTTTAGTTGTTTCAAAATATCATGACATTAATTATATATTCTAATAATCAACACTATTGCTTTACCGTTCGTTTAACTACTATTTACCATTCCAGGACACTGTAGTTGCTCTACAGGCAATATCAGAGTACCAGTCAATTTTCAATGGAGCGCTTGATTTGGATGTTTCCGTGGCAGCTGGTCATAACTTTACTCACATGTTCAATGTCCAGGCAACCGACGCTATGGTGCTCAAAACGACAATGGTATATGTTTGGTATTTATAGCAACCGCATTTAAATGAGACCCTTGATATCACACTATGATTGAGGGTCAGATAGTCATAAGATTTGGACATAATAACCTGTAACCTCCACATTATGGTTAGCATATAAACTGTTTATATAAATTAATTATAACGAAAACATTTTTTGTAGCTTTCTAACAGCGTACTGTTTCCGAGGTTTAACATTACATGATGTATTTGTAAACAGAGATAGTCAAAGGACATATACTGAACGACATCTTCTCATTTGTGTAGGTGCCCAAGAGCTCACTAACATCCTCAAATTCGTCTTCGGTACCATCTCAAGTGTCACTGGCTGCCAGTGGTAAGGGCTCTGTCCTGGCTCAGGTGAGAAGTATTTATAAGCTGCCAGTATAATAACATGTACGAAGGAATATGTTTAACATGATGGTTGATGATTGGTTGGTTGAATGATGTTTTGCGTCATTTTCAGCACATCTTTTATATTGGATGGTGAAGGCAGACCATCCACATTTCCTGGGTAGCACCAGTACTGTATACCTCCCGTCATCCGTAAAAAACCGTTGAGCTCCTTGTGTTTGATATGAAATTGATTGATGTGATTGGTGTGAATTAAAAGAGGCAATACTTTAGGGACCTAAATATAGGGGGAAATTTTGATTTTTTTATCACTGACAATTGGAGCATTAAAATATTTTCAGTTCTAATTGTATTAATAAACCGTTACAGACAAATAACGTGTTCCTTTATTTTATCACAATGCTTTGCTCATTACTCCCTAAGTTAAAACTATGAATGATACCAACGGTATTCCGAAAAATGCCTACACTCCGTCCTCATAAGAGCCAACGCTCGATTTATAAACAAGTTTTGCCATTATATGTAATTATTTCTATTTCACTATTTCACTAAATGTATAACCCGTCTAACAAATACATATACTTTTCTGTGGATATAGCAATTCCAAATCAACTTAGGATCTAAATAATGCACATGCTTTGTGGAGTTGTATGTTTGAGAATCATTCATTATATGCACCAATTCGGCAAAGATGTAAGGTTAATTGGTCTTTCGGAATTAACAGGCCCAATATGTGTGGCTTTACAGTTGAATAACGCTTTAGCCATTGCAAAGGTACTTGAGAGATGTTCTAACTTATATTACCTCTCATGAACAGACTCAATACACCTCTGTCTGCTATAAACACAAACCAGATAGAAAACGAGCTATTAGCTAGTACTGATTCCTCTTCCTTGTGTGTGTGGATTCCAAGTGATTCCCGTTTCAGTATGTAAACAGCTTTTCACAATGACTGTCACTACTTCTCTCTATTGTTTGTGTTTGTTGCTTCCAATGCATCTCCTTTTCAGTATTTATAAATTTAATTCACTTATGCAATCAAACAATCATTAGGCTTACAGAGACTGGTTTCAATACTTATTTAAGTATTTTTTTGTGTTTAAAAATGATGTAAACTTGTCTCTTTGAATACTCTCTGAAAAAAATAACGTGTATATTGTGACTTTCTCGACACAATCATTAAAAAGTTTGAACATATTTTTATCATGAAAAAATGTGAACATATTTTTATTGTGATAACAAATATTGTATCTATATATCATTATTTGTCAACGTTTTGCGACATGGTATAATAAGGATTATTTGCCGGACATTTTATAAAGGCTTTTTTTTTTACATATTTTAACAAAATTTGAGATTGAATTATATGTTTTATTAATCATTGTTAGAGTAACTCCTCATTATCAGTGTTAATATTACATTTTGGTGGAATTAAAATGTCAGTAATGATCTGTGTGTCATTCTATTAAATCAAAACGTGTCCAGTAATTGTAAAAGTGTTTATATAAAAAAAACATGATAGCGACGGTGTAATGTTCAACAAACTAATACGTACATTGTTTTTCTTTAGTCATTACTCTGATTTTCCTATTTGCGAATTTACATCTAGAATGACCGTATGCCATGTTTATTCTAGGTGAGTGTATCTTTGCACGTGGAAAAAGAAGTGCTCACACCAGCATTCAATGTTACCTCCTCCATTATTGCTGAAACATCGAGATCCGTGCATGCTAAAGTCTGTGTCAGGTAAGCATCTATACCAAAGGAAACCACTGATGTTCCGAGCTTGAAGGTTATACATTCGACTGGGGCCATATGCATCAATCATCTTAGAAATAACCTTAGTTTATGTCTACTTAAGTCCAATAATATGTTGTATACTTGTTTAGTAACAAAATGCAATTAGCCTTACAGTCATATGCTTTGACAGCTAATTGAAGAAACCTTAAACAACGCCAAACGATTCCCAGAAAAGTTTTTAAATTCGTATTGGACTTAAGCTTGGATATTTAAGGGCAAATCTTACGTTTTCACTGATATGCTTCATGAACATGCCCCCTGGTGTTTCTGTGTAAATTCTCTGTCTATGAACTAAACCAATGATTAGATATTGAACTGTATTTATTTTGTGTGTATGTACGGGTAATGAAGTCGATAAACACACTATTTGAAACTGGTCGTATTTAGCCAACAATAAATTAAAACTTTAGTGCGAATGTTTTATTTGCCTTAGCACTATCAAGTTCTCAGACGTTTCTGGTATGTCTGTGGTCGAATTCGGACTTCCAACTGGATTTACTGCTGAGATGGAAACGTCAAACGTAAACGGTACAAGGAAGACAGAAATAAAGGATGGGAAAATTGTATTGTATTACGATCAGGTAAAATATAATTAATGTTTGTTTGCACAATCTTTCATGGAGATTGCTGGAGAAGCTGTTTGTGGTACATTATGACATCCTAGTACAGACTATGAGGAGGACCCCCATATTTGATAGAACACTACATTTTACATTACATCCTCACATTGCCCTTACTCCATCAAACTGTGTGGACATAATTATCAGCAGCAAGAGGTTTACATATGTTCGTTTTATTTTAAGACGTTCTGTCAAGGTTTAAGGCCTTTATGCACTTTAGATTATAACGTCCACTTGAGTTCTCTTTCTACTGAAAAACAAACTGTCAGGCCTAGTCTCATCAAATTGCGAGCAAGTAGATGTGTGCATATACGATTATTGTATTTCCGGTTACTGTTTTTTTGACAGTATCCTGCAGAGGTATGGGCCTTTTCGACTTTTAATGTTAACACATGTTGATATAATTTATTAGGTTTCTTGCTCAAAACTATGGGGTGTCATCTCACAAAAACCGAAACAAACCGCTGTAGTTATGTCTCTTGAACATAGTGTATGTTAAAATTACAATGTGCGAAAGAATGCCAATATTTTCCGATAATAGATACTAGTTGATAGGATTCCTATAGCTATAGGGTGTTTGAAGATCAGTTTGTTTAACATATCTGATGGAAGTATGTCCCATTTAACTGATGTCGCTTGATAACAACCTCTGTCTGAATGAATGTATCTAACTTCCTGTAAAATCCGTGGCTTATCAGTACCCCTGTCGTCAACCATTTTCTGTTTGTGGTGTTACAGATGTTTCTACTATTGTGTTGCTTGTAATTGTTGATTGTGTTTGTTGATTGTTTTGAATGCGTGTTTTTGGTGGACTGCTTTTTCTGAATGCTGGTGCGTCCTTGGCCGAGTGGTTAGCGTCTCTCACTTGAAATCACTTGCCCCTCACCGCTGTGGGTTCGAGCCCTCATGCGCCGAGGAATCTTTATGTGGGGAATAAATTAGTTAATTGATTCAGCTGCAGACGTGTTGGGAGATAGAAGCAATAATAGATACCTGCGACGCTATGAATTTAAAATGATATCGTTAAGTGTATTTATTTCATTTATTGCCTCTTTATATTTCCATAACAGATAACATTCAGAAACATATGTGCAGATATAACAATGATACGCACAGAGTTGGTGGCGAAGACACAGCCTGTGCCAGTGAGGGTTTACGATTATTATCAACCAGGTAAGACTGACACTATCGACTTAAACTTCAATACGGATTTAAATTTGTTCTCCTTCATGACCAACTTGTATCAGTATTTATTCCACTATTACTCAAAATTGAATAAAGTTTGTGTTATGTATGTATGGCATGTATGTGGCAAATTTGAAAAATGTTGAGCAGTAGATGTTACATAATTATGTAAAGATATCATGTTGTCAAAATATAACATGTTTAAAAATATAGAAAACTTACCCCAGCCCAATATTTGTCGGGTTGTGGCCATTTTTCAACGCAGGAAATTTATTGTTATAGTCATGAGATTTTAAAAGGGAATCGCACGATGTTTCACGTAACTAATAAGATGCACCATGCAAAGTTACTAGCGCATCATTGGGCATGGCCACTTTCAAGACAATCTTTACTAAACGTGTTAGAAATTGTATCAAAAGAGGTTATGACCCTATCATTGTGCAACGCACTGCACGTGAAGTGGTTGACTTATTCACAGTTCGCTACTATGCTACCCTCTTTGATTGTGAGATGACCTGACAGTTTGTGGACCCTATGATGACGTCTACCGAAATCTGTAAAAGGAGAGTAACGTTTAATGTCTTCAATCTCGTCTTATCGTGTCCTTAACGATTTATTATGTTGTTGCTCTGTCTTCTTCCGAGGCAATGTTTTCGTTCCATTAAACCTTGTTTGTTCTGAATGCGTGTTTTCGGTTGACTGTGTTCTGTGAATGCTACATATTTCATGTTGGACTTATTTACCTACTTCTATTGGGCCAGACGTTACATTTTAAAATCACATCGACGTGACTGTTGTTTTAGATGCATGTGTTTGACTTGAAACAAATGTAGCTTGCATGATATATGCCTTTTGTAAATGCGTTTCAGAAAGGAGAGCACTGACATTCTACGAACCCAGTTTGCTGAAGGGACTGTCTTTCTGTGACATCTGCGCAGAGTGTGGATGCTAGGTGAAACCTAGGCCTAGGTATGTAGATGCATTCACTATATGTATGAGCTCATCACTTCTTTCCATTTTTATACAACTTGTGGCATATGATAAGGTAATTCATAAGGGATAATTTACTTCGTATTAACTTGAGTTAACTATTTCATCTAATATTTGTTTACTGATTGATGACTTGATATAACTTTTATCTAGTAACTGATATTTAATTAGCAAGTATGCATCTTGTCAATGTCGTCCCCTTCCCCAAATCCCCGCATCGAGAGACGCAAGTTAGTTGTTAGTCAAGCGTTGTTAGTCAAATTGATTGTCTAATTCCTATCCCTAGGGGCTACATTTATTTCTAATATCCAATATCCCTTCATTTTGCAGGTTGACTGACGCCTGACCCGGAGAATCTAATTGTTGTTTTGCACGTGCTGTTTACGTAAATAAAGAATACAAATTAAATGTGTATGTATTTCTTATATATGGGTATAACGTTTGTGTAAGTTGGCAAAATACTATCTCCAAAATTGTATTAGCATGTCTGCGACCATACATCTTAACGATCACAGTTTTAACAAGACAAATCATAGTACATAGTAATAGTTATCAAAGTTGAATGTACACTATGTACTATGACATCGAGCGGCCTTCAGGAGTAAATATACCAAAAAAAGATTTGGTGCAGTTAAATATTACCTAAAAGGCATTATGGGGCATTATACGCTCATATGCTTTCTTCAAGATTGTAGGTGTATGATACTTTAGCACTTACAGTGGCGAAAGTGTTTCTCAGGATTGGGTGATTGCAGGTCAATGCGACCTTGATGACCTACTGACACCAAAAGCAATAGTGTTTCTCCTCTCGCCAAGAGCAGTGAATTTTCACGAGTGTATGCGTTATACTTCAGAGTTATCATGTATAATGCATATGTCCATTTGCACTTTCATATACTGACCCGAAAAGCAAAAAGCTCGGAAAATGTACCTTCGTTATCCATGGCATATCATGGTGACATTTAACCTACTGACCCAACAATCAGTAAGGTTTCTACTCTCACCAAGGTCTCTGTGCCTACAGTTTCATGACTGTATGAGTTAGACTTTCGGAGTTATCTCTATGAATGTGTATGTCCATATGAGGTCATGGTGAACTTGACCTAGTGACCTTGAAATCTATAGGGTTCTTTCCTCTAACAAGGACAATGCACCTATGAAGTTCCACGAGGTTATGCTGTATGCTTTCGAACTTCTTCCATAAGAGGTCATAGCAACCCTGATCTTTTACTCAAAACAATATGGTTTCTCCTCTTACCAAGAGAAATTTACCTATTAAATTTCACAGACGTGAGTGGTATGATTCTGAGGTTATTGCCCAGAATGCGTATATTCATATGAGGTCATCGACACCTTGACATTTGACATATTGACTCTAAAAGCAACCGAGTTCCTCCTCTTCCAAGTGCAATGCACCTTTGAAGTTGCAATAGGGTAGGTGTTCATCTTTTGAAGTTATTGCACTTAATGCCTAATTGTTTACGGGCAGACTGATATAATGGACAACAATATAACATTATACGAGCCGTTTTACAAACGGGCTTATAAAACTTGTTTCCAAGCCTTTAATTATGAAACGAAATGTACCTGGTGATTATTGTTATCATTTTAATTTTTAACGCTAATTCATAAGAATGATTATTGATGTATTAGTCATTGTTTGATTTGACGTAGATAGGAAAACGAAAGTAGAAATAGGTCGAATCATCACGCAAATTGAAAGTGACGTCAATTGTCGGAGAGGCACTTTATTACGCTATATATAACCTTCTGTTGTTGTATTTTTCTTTTGAAAGATATGCTTAATTCGTTTTTTTTTCATGGAGTCTACAGGGGAAAAATGAGCATTTTTTGTCTGTCGACAAAAACATCATTTCTTTGTACAAAGAAGAAGGAAACATTGGTAGAATCACACTTTCAAAAACATACAAGAAGAGCTTTATGTATGACTGGTGTTAAATATGGAAAATTGACATCAACATGGCAATAGTTCTTCGCCAATACTATTTTATACTTCAAAATCCGGTTATCTTATTTTGAAAATCTTGACCCCTATTCATAAAGCAACTCAAGTGGAAAATATTACTACAAACCATATATACTGAAGCGAAAAAGAAACGCAACTCGGGAATATCCGCTATATATTGTATATACTGCACACCTAATTCCACATAATATTCCAAAGAAATCCCAAGATGTTTTGTAAAACAAAATTGCAGTTAGTCAGAGAAAGGACACTACTGTGATGTTGTAGACGTTTTAATCACAGTACAATTTGTAAAACAAATTCATAAATGTTGAAGTTCCTCTTTGAAGACTTGAGCCAATTCAGTACTGTATTTAGCGTAAAGAGTTTGCAAAAATGTGCATCCCAAGCTTGCTCACATGCTTGAGCCAAACGCGTACTCAGTCAATAACGAAACTTTGAAGGAATACTATTTGCTGTATTATATGCTGTTTTAGAATGTTTTCCATAAGGTAAGGTCTTAAGTAGCCATGTTCCATTCGATTAACAGCAGCATATTATACATACAATGTATAGCTGAAATTCCCGAGTTGAGTTTCTGTTTTGTTTCAGTAGATTTTAAGATTACTGTTTAGCTGTTGGTTTGGTATAAATAACCGTATTAGCAATTTTACGAAAATGTTTTAAATCGATAAAGTAGGGTGTTTGAAATATTGATAAAGTTTGACTTAAGTTAAGATATTGCTAAGAAGCTTTATGAATACGGACCCTGGCATTCACACAAATGTCAGGTTTTATTTGTTATGTATATTCATTCCAGTAAAAAATAAAGGAAATATTGGCTTTTATTTCAATCACGTAATCCACTGTTTTGCTAGGTTGAATAGATAGCAGCAATGAATAGCAACATTTTTATGTAGCGACTCTTTACCCTTGCCTATGACTATCACGTTCTGTAAAATGTTTAAATAATGGAACTTACATCTAGGTTATTTAGACTACTGACACATGCATATTAGTCAGTTCCGACGACATGCGATGACCTTACATCAAAGACCTTACATCAAAGATATGTAATATGCTGAATAGCATACACTTTAAATTAATTACTTAACACTATAATTCCTTTATTTAACAGTATAAGTACGTGATGATTTATTATTGAACAATTCTATCAACTGGATTAGAAAAACATGTTTGCAAGTACAGCTCAGTAAGTGGGCAAGGTTGCCTGCCAGGACTCTAACGTCGTTCTCTTTCCTCGAAATAAAAGCATCATTCCTTACACTAATACATTAGCCAATCAGCCTGCATAATTGCTCAATATAGACTGCTTTACTGCGCATGTCGCGTTTCAGTCAAACGCTGTGGATGATATGAACAAATCAATCTCATTAAAATCAGACCCTTTATCACGCTACGATACTCTACACTACTAAGGATCTGACAACACTGCATTGGATGTCACGTCAGATTGACCTTACGATTAGCCAGTCAGATTTCAGCCTACAAAAATGCTCGATATAGACTGTTTCACTGCGCATGTCCCGTTTTAGTCAAACGCTGTGGAGAAGTCTACGCTCGGTATTGAAATAGACAATTTCCGTAACTTTTAGGTTGATAAAACACAAAATAATTGCGTTGATAAACATAACACACCAACCATTATTGAATATTTACTGAAAAAACAAAACAAGATTGATTGACGGAATTCCGAATGTTGATTTTCTTCATATTCTTGATGTAAAACATGCCATTTAGCGCATTTCGTTGAATTTATCGTGCAATCCACAGCAATAACACACGAAGTCTTTATCTTCGGATATAGATCTATGTGTTTTCTGTAGATTTTCGTTTGTTCACTTTATGAGATTGTGCACAACTAGGCTTGATACAGATCATCCTTGTCAAGTATTGCTTAAATCCGGCCAGGTGTTTAGGAGAACTATACCAGAAAAGGTTTGTTTGTTTAAAAACCTTTAAAGGGCCATAACTCCGCCAAAAATCCGTTAATCAGAGCACGACGATATGCAAAAATGGGCTATGTACTGATCATCCCTGCAAAGTTTAGTTGAAATCCGGCCAGGGGTTAAGACAAAGTTTGTGTATTAAAACATTTAAAGGGCCATCATTCAACCGGAAAAAACGGTAATATGCACAACTAGACCCCCCGGGACTGATCATCCATAAAATGTTTCGTTTAAATCCGGCCAGGGCTTCAGGAGACCAAGTCCAGACACAATTTGTGTATTAAAACCTTTAGAGGACCATAACTCCGCCTAAATAATTCAACCGGAACACTGTGACGATATGTACAACTAGGCTTGGTACTGATCATCCCTGCAAAGTTTCATTTCAATCCGACCAAATGAAGGCCCTTTCGTCTTAACAAGGCAAAATACTGCTTTCTTTTAAACTAAATCCAGGGCTATAACTCCACTGTTACTAATCCGGATTGGTTGGATTTCAAATTTATATGAGCCTTCATTGATATTAACAATCTGATAAAGTTTTGTAAAGATCGCATGAAAAATGAAGGCCATATTGTTTAAAGGAGGCAAAATATAGCATTTTCAACTAAATCAAGGACCATAACTCCGCTGTTACAAGTCCGATCTAGCTTAAAGTTTGGTACAGATCTGACAAAAAATGACGGCCTTATCGTCTTAACGAGGTAAAAGTAAACGGACGGACGATAGACGACGGAAAGCGAACGACGGACAACTCGCCATCCCAGTGGCCATTAAAGCTAAAAATGATAACTCGATCTACAAAATCATAGCCATAAAATACATGTAGATGAGTAGCTCTTTCAGATAAATACAATTTGAGATAAATACAATTTGCCATTATATTCTTTTCGAAAATAAACAACTAGACCAATATTTGTGTTTTGAGGTCAAGTTCAAAATTATTCTTTTTACTCGTATCTCTACAAATGTGTTCATTTTCTAAGTATCGAGTTTCGAGGAGAGAATGTCGAGTTTCGGCTAGAGAAAATCGAGTTTCGAGTAGAGAAAATCGAGTTTCGAAAAGAGAATATCGAGTAGAATATCGAGTTTCGAGTAGATAAAATCCAGTTTTGAGTGGAGAATATCGAGTTTCGAGTAGAGAAAATCGAGTTTCGAGTAGGCAATATCGAGTTTCTAGTAGAGAAAATCTAAATTTGAAAGTTACCAAAAAAAAACAGTAAAATATGAGCAGTAATTGTACTACGTAAGCAGCAGAGATGTATCCAAGTATTTTGATCTTTATCTTATAATCACATCTGTCTAATTAGTACCCATACATAAGCCCTTGTAACAGTAACATCAAGTTTCCAAGTAAATTTTTTGCAGTATATCAAAACTGATGACTCGTGATCTTACTCCAGGACAAACACAATATTGGTTTCAATAATCGTTTTGGATTGATAATTAAACGTCTAGGTTTGTTCTCCTGAGAAACTACGATTCACGGAATCATGTATCTTTACCACACAGTAAAACCATTATATATAAATAGTTTTAAACAATCCTCGACTGGCGCCATAGTCAATATAAAATGTCATGCCAATTGCAAAACAAGTAATGTCGTCTATCTGATGACATGCAAGCAATGTCAAAAACAGTTAGAAGGTGAAACAAAACTACCTCTAAACCAAAGGATTAACCTTCATAGATCTGACGCAAACACACGCAAACTCACCAGGTCGCCAGTCGCAGAACATCTCTGCTCTACAGGACATGTTTTATCGGATATATCCCGTTGCTGCATAGACCACAACCCAGATCACACTTGAAAATCACGCGAATCTTATTGGATCCGTCGACTTAACACTATTCAACCGTTTGGAATAAACAAAGGGGATGACATCCGCATCTCTAGTAACAATACCTCATCAGGCTTATTTGTTGATTAATTACTGTGAAACAATGTGAGTGATATCGAAATTATTCGCCTCATATTTAATAATTTGATAAAAACGTATATTCTAGCTTAATGTTCGATATGTGTATGAAATCAGATGTAACATCACTTTTTTTTAAAAGTCTATTCGTTTTAAGAATAGTTTGCATCTATGATCTAGACAACTTAGTTACAATATCAACGTGCTCGTGGTTTTAATTTTTGAAAAAATGTATATACGTTTGAATTTTAATTAAATATATTTACTTAACATTTCTATTAAAGCCATTCAATTAAAGTCGTTTTAACAATTTCTTTATGAAACATTTGTCTTTAAATATTATAATATATAACAATGTATAGATAGTCGTTTAAATAATTACATTAATTTTCATAATGAATTTAATGTTGGAGTTTATATAGAAATATAGTCAAACATGTCGAAAATAAATATAAAAAGATTGGACAGGAAAAGTAGCATTCAAGGAGGACAGTCAACCACAAAACAAAGAAACAAACACGCAAACAGACAAACACAAAAGGCAAAAGTAATATTAAATGCAAACGACATCACAAACACAAAAGGGTTGACAATAGGGCTACCGCCTTGGAACGGACAGTGACAAAGTAGGCCACTGGGGGTTTAAACCGGTTCTAGGGTGCACCAACCCTCACACTTACCCTACTGTCATCCCATTAAAACAGGACAGTGTAAATAAAGAAATCCCCGCCATGATCTAATCTCTAACCAGCAAGGCAGCATCAATAGGCAATATAAGTAAAACACAAATATGCTCGTGTAAATATAATACAAAAAAACAATAGCCTAGAAAGCCACAAAGAAGGTACTAAGTGACTAGGCAGAAGTCAGAGCAACAAGAGAATAAACCATTAAGGGCACGACAAGAAAGATCATAGACAAACATCAAACGCCACCGTCCCAATGGGCTTTAGGCAGGCGTCATCATAGGGTCCACAGCCTGTCCGGTCATCGTACAATTAAAGAGGAAAGCATAGTGGCGAACTGTAAAAGGGTCCACCACCAAGCATGCAGTACGTTGCAAAATGATAGAGTCATAATCTCTTTTGATAAACTTTTTAACAAGTTTAACAAAGATAGTATGAAAGTGATCATGACCAAGAATCTTACGAAGTTTATAAATCACATCACCATAGAAGTCAGGATGTGATAGTCCTTGTCGCAGAAGAGTCCTTAAATTACATTTATATTTGGAAAGAAGATCAAGGTTACGATAATAAAAGTTTAAGTTGATGGTAACGGTAACCCTGATTGAATAGCTTTTTAGTTATACAATGATTACAAATATTAAAGTCCTCAACTCGAGTACACGCTCTTGAAAAACGAATAAGTTGAGACACATACACCCCATAAGAAGTTGCTCGGGGAATATCCCCATCCAAGTGGGGATAATTAACAATGATAAAATTAAAATCATCTCTCTTGTCATATATCTGGCTAATTATTTCACCATTTTCAATTGAGAGATCTAAATCAAGAAAAGAAGCGTTATTATCAGATATATTAGCTTTGTTAACCTGAAGTTCTTTAGGATGAATATTATTAACCATAGTTGGAAAGAAAGGATTGTCAATGTTTAATATGTCATCCAGATACCGAGAGGTGTCATTAAAGGCTTCAAAAATATCTGTATCTGGTGATAGACTCAACATGAAATCTCTTTCATAGCAAAATAAAAACAAATCTGCGACAAGTGGTGCACAGTTCGTACCCATAGGGATACCAACAATTTTCTATAAACGGTGGTTCCATACCTGACGAAAATATTATCTAATAGGAAGATGATTGCTTCACAAACTTCATAGCAAGTCCACATAGTATAATTGTCTAAACTGCCGTTAGTAAAAAACGCCGTAATATTATTACATGCCAAAACCGGTGTATTTTTTTAGCGAATGTTTTTTAAATCAGAGAAATTAGCTTGTCTTTAATAAGATGATGTGGTAAAGTTGTATATAGTGTAGAGAAGTCATAGTGCTTATTGATGAAACTTGACCTTTATTGAACATTTTATCAAGAACGTCTCCTGAATTTTTATAGACCAAAATAAAGTAATCCCAGAGTTTTCGTAAGTTTTATCACAATATAGTTTAACGTGATCTTTAACGGCAGTAAGACAAGAAGTTAAAAGTTTGGAGATGTTTTTTGTGGTGCAGGCACTAGAATTCGAAATAAAGCGAGCCTTATACGGATTTTTATGTAATTTAGGAATCCAGTACATAGTAGGCAGTTTATTTTGCTGATCGTTTACACCAGCCTTGAATGTAGTGCACCGAGTGATATGTGCGGAAACAACATCATCCTCAGTAGAATTCACTAGAGTATACGAATTTGTGCTGCCGAGTTCCAGAGATAAAACATTGACGTAATGTAGGCGTCAAACAATAATTATATTATTAGCTGCTTTATCTGCAGGAACTAAAACAAATTTATTATGACATTCCTGAATTCCGGATTTTAGATTACGAAAGGAGAAACACTGTAACGTTAGTGTACGCTATTTTAACGTCAACGTCAATTTAAAATGTCAGCGGTTTTTATTTTAAAATGTCAACGTTTCACTTAAGCGACGTCATAACTGAGGACGTCAATTCCGTTGTTATTTTTTTTATAAGTAAACAACTTTTGACGTTCTCGACGTTTACTAACGGTCTGAATATTTGTTGCTTTCTCGGCGTTTATAGCGCTATATAATTACGCTATTATTATATATTTATTGTAAATCTAAATGGGCCCATTTTGCGGGCATTCATTTCCAATATCAGAACATTTTAATTATATCTTTATGATCGATTTTTTTTCTAGATTTGTTTTCATTTCAATGGTTGTTTAGATGATTTTCTTGTAAATGTAAACATGTCTTTGTACTCCTGAAGAAGCCGTAAAGCCGAAAGCTCTCGGGTCTATATTTTAACTAATATACGAGTACAAGCTAGCTAAGACTTTTTTCTTTATTTTGTTGATAACACTGTAAATGATAATTTTTAACAAATTATTTAGTATTCTTTCTGGATCCAGCGTTTGTGAAAGGTGTTCTGTTTAATGTATGATTTTCTCTACTATATATATCGAGTTTCGAGTAGAGAATATCGAGTTTAGAGTGGAGAAAATCAAAGAATTCCTCTTAATGTGGGTGCTTAAATTAATGCTGGTTTGAAATTATACTTACATGAATGCATTGTTGTATAGCGGCTCGTTATTTGAGGTAAGTAATAAACAGAATAAGAAATCCGGGTCCCGGAAAAAGTGTCATACTCTTACAATTATATATTCCCATGGTTATTAATATATCCAGGCGCTGACGATTGTCGGTTGATATCACAGTGGATTTGAAAAACAGATGACATGGGGTCAAACCTCAGCGCGCCACTGAATTCGTCGGTGTGTTCTTGGGCAAGGCACGTTTCCTTAGCCTCATCCGTCTGACGGGAAAGTAAACATTGCGGTCAGGCGTATCGAAGCGTATCGTCCGAGCACGTCAAAGAACGTCTTTGAGGTTATTACAGATCTTTAACATGCTTGATTTACTATGGAAGGTGCACGATTTCGTCTATAATCAACCGGAAGTAACTACAAACGTACATGAAACGTTTTTCAAACAAGGAATTTCAGTGTTTAATTTCATAATAACTATATGTGTCCCATTTTCAACTATGAGACATCTTCAACAATTATTTGCGATAGTAGGAAAGCTATCTTCTTTCATATTCAGAGGCATTTGTAGTACAAACAATGAATATATCAGGAACTTCCTGATTTAATTTAAGTTATGCAAATTTAGGTTTCAGGACAAATGTTTTATGTTTGGTATACATATGCGTCTGCATACCCGAAACACAGCAAACATATTCGTAAAGGATATTATATAGGTAGATTACCAAATGGCTGATCAACCTTTTGATGACCGATCTCATGTGGATATGGTCGTTCTCCTCTTTGCTTGGTCACCGGTCGTGGAGGACCAAGCACCTTTCCTAAATCGTATCTCTCCTGTCTATATTGCTTCTTCACATTGTTAGTTTGGCTAATCTTTTGACTACTGAAATTCAACTCCTAATGCTGCCTTACGTTCACCTTTGTATTCCTTCTATCATTCATAACTGTTGTCTCTGTATTTTCCTTTTTCATTTGAATTCATTGTTCTGCTCTACTCTCACAAAGTACCGAATGATTTATTTCTTATTATTTTTAAAATGCATTTGCTACTTCCCCATCCGTCCTAGCTATAGTTTCTATCACCTTTGTTTTCCGTCTCTGTCTTATTTCATTGTTTACGTGTGACTTGCTAACTCGTCATTCTTCATACGGTCACCACTCTTAATTTTCTTTATTTCTCAATATGTTTAAACATTTCACTGGAGTACCGTTTCATGGTATGATAGTTCAATAAGTTGCTGTGTTGGTACCTTATATATATATAGAAAGAAAGCCCAGAATTGCATTTGAGATCACTGTTACTAAAATAGAAAATAAATGTTTCCGGATATAAAATATATTTCATTAGTTAGGAATGAGATATTGGAAGGAACAAAACTTACTGTGTAGGTATCTTATATGAAAAGAAAACGTATTATTGCATTATGTTTGCTTGTTTTAATGGTATTTCACGTCATTTCTAGCACATGTTAGGCTATATATTTGACGGTCGATTTGTTTTTGTGGTGGAGGCAGACCACCCACTTATTCCTGGGTAGAACCGTATGCCTCCCGCCATTCGTAAGAATCGACACTTTCTCACTTATAAGTTGCGCTTTCAATGGGATTCGAGCCCGCAGCGATGAGAGGCGAGCAGGTTTACACCGCAACGTAGTTAACCCCTCGACCACGGATGCGTGGTTGCATTTAAGGTCATTTGGTCAAGATCAAGGTTGCTGTTACTAAAAATGAAATAAAATCTCAAGGCAATCATTTGAGTGAGGAATGAGATATTGAAGCGAAACTTGGTCTGCATATAACTTATACGGAAACGAAACGTTGTGGGTAGCTTATGGAAAACCTGTTTTTTGTGGAATTTCCAAGTTTCTTGTTCCTTTATATTCTTATTCCTTACTATCACTGCTTTACCATCACATCTGTATTCTTTTACCTAACGTCCTTTCGTACTATCACCTACGTATTCGTCCTTGCTATTACGTTATGCTGCCGTATACCTTTCAGGTTGTGTTTATTGCAGTGCCATCGTTATTCTTCCAAATGCGCACACACATTTATTCTTCACATCCATGTCGGTATCACTAAATAACGATTCACTTCCAGTACTGAGGCACAATCCATCTGTCGGTACGACTAAATAACGAACATTTGTTTATATACATAGACACTGAAATATTTACAAACATGTGCAAATGATTCAGAAGGAATCATGTTTCCTTAACACAATTGCATGTGCAATGTTTATGTTTGATGATTTAAAAATGTTTTTAGTTATTAGTTATTTATGAAAGAATGAACATATTATGTTTGCTGGATTGATAAACCGGATTGGTGAGTAGTATATATAATGAGGGTATAGGCATAGTTTTTGCAGAGCGGGGTTTACTCATGCAATTTAAAATTTCTTAAAAGCTTTTAACGGCAAGCATATCATTGTTTTTTAAACTGGCTGAAAATAGTCGAACAGGAAATGCAGCTTTCACAGAACACAGTAAACCCAAAAACACGTAAAAAAACAAACAGGAACGACAGTGTCAATAAGGAATGAAGGAATATAACGTCACAAACACAACATATTGACAATAGGGCTACCGCCTTGGAAAGGTCAGTGTCAACAACGCCGATGGGGGTTTAAACCAGGGTGCAACAAACCTCACAATTACCCTACTGTCATCCCAATAAAACGGTACAGTGTAAATAAAGAATTGCCCGCCATTAAACCGTCTCTAACCAAAACCGCAGTATTAATAGGCAATATAAGTAAAACACAAAGATGCTCGTGTATATATCAATACAGAAAACAATAGCCTAGAAAGACAATGCCATCTAAGTTTTAGTTCACCATGATACACAGAATATGAAAGTTGTTTCTGCCTTTTTTTGAACGATAGTGTGCTTGGGTTGAGAGCTATGGTTAACACATGTTCAATGCTTGCTCTTTTCAGTGAGGGAAAACTGTCCTTATACCTTCATTATATACCACAGGGATGCCTACTATGTGGCTGAGTATTTTGTATATCATGGTCAACTAAAGCTTAACTGGCATTGTCTTAAGTATCTCACAACACAGGTCATCGAGCATGTCTCTAACACTGCTGATGTTATGATACCGGTTAGTGGTTAACCTGGCTGCTCGCCTCTGCATCATGTCTATCTTACTTTTCGACTGGGAAGTAGAAGTTCCAGATCGATGCACAAGAATAAAGTAGGCAGATGTTTTGGTTTAGCGGCTGCTCAATTTTTCGCAAGCTTAACATAGTGTTGGCCATCCTCACTGTTCTGTCGATATGGTGGTTCCAGGAGAGGTAAGATCCACTCCAAGAATATAGCTTTACTAACAACCTCTAGTACTTGGCCCTTGAGTCCGTAGTCAAATGTGGCTGGAGAGCATGCCGACACACGAAGGATGCTGCATTTGTCAGCATGTGTTATCCCTATGCATGGTCCCATCCGGCTAGCCTCTTCAAGTCGTCCTGTAGCTTGATACTGTCCTCTGCAGTATTGAAAGCTGCATGTATTATGTTCTCTCCTGCAAATAATCTGGTGTTAGAGTTGACAAAGTCTGGCAGATCAATCAGAAAAAGCACGAAGAGCAATGGATCTAGTACAGCGCACTGCGTGACTCCGCTGACTACCGGTGCTTTGTCTGATATCGCACCATCGAATATGCCGGTGGGCTTCTATTTTACATAAAGGATTGGATCTAATAAAGTGTATTGCCTCTTGTCCCATAAATATCAAGCTGTTTAGAAGTCGTAGATGATGGAATCGATCGAAAGCCTGCATTAGACCTGAAAGATATTCAGCTGGAATGGTTACAAATAAGAATAGTACTTATAGTTCTAAAATTATTATAAAATCAAATTTAAAATGTATAGTTGGTAAGGAAGAAATGGAAAGCATTTAGCACATTTTTTTGGAGATATACACACAAACAACTTCCTGTCTTGCTCTTACTATCATAGATTCCTACGGTTCTTAATATAACTACGACCCAGTAGATAATTTGAAATCCGGAATACCTGGATGCAAGCCTCACCGACGCCAGATGGATACGTAAACCGGGCGGGCCCGTGTATCGCAATCTATCGTCCGTGAACGTTAACGAACCATAAGAATGTATTCGTTATTAAGTGTAGGTCAGGTTCCAGGATTTCTATTTATTCTTTCCTTCTCTCTGGAGCGGCTCTGTATTAAATGTAATGTGTTGATGAGCCGTCCAACAACATTCAATTAATATCGCTATTTGACATTGACGTTAATTGCAAGTAAGATGTTAAGGTCAGTCTGTGAAAACATGTCTTTTACAATAATATTGGGATATGCTTTTCACAACTAATGGCATTTAGAGCTCACTCAGGTGCAGAATCACATGATCGAGATGAAAGCAATGTTGTATCGGAAAGTAGGATTTCTCAGTGTATATAGACAAATATATCAATAACAAGCAAATCAACCGGAAGTGACTACATGCGTAAATAAAACGTTTTTGCTGACACGACACAAAATATGTATGCCTGATGACACGTTCAAACACGACATATGAGTATGCTCTAGACATTTCTTGATGAAAATTTTAGAACTTTCAGATTCAATTTAGGTTATGTAAATTTATGTTACAGGATATATGTTTTATGTTATGTATACATATACGTATGCATACCTGTAACACAGCAAACATATTCGTAAAGAATATTGGTAAGATAGATTGCCAAATGGCTGATCAACCTTTCAACGACGTTATCGTCGTTCATCTCAATGCTTGGTCACCGGTCGTGGAGGTCCAAGCCACTTGCCTATATCTTACTTTACTATCAGAAAGTACGTGATGAATAACTTCTTATTAATTGACCAAAATGCTTTCGCACGTGTTAGAATTTATAATCTATACTTTTTGCCATTGTTTTTGCCATTGTCCATTGTCTATGTTCTGACTTGCAATGCACCACTTTGCGGTATACAATATGTTGGACAAACAGGTCGATCCTTAAAAGTTCGATTTCGTGAACACAAATATAATGCAAGTAATCTTAAAAAGTTAAAAAATTACTTGTACCAACACTTTCGTCAGTCAGGTCATAATTTTAATTACGTAACTGTTCAACCGGTTGAATATTTATTTTTTCATAATGATGCTACTAAAAGCTTCAAAATAAAAGCTAGACATATTGCAGAACCTAAGTGGATCAAAAACTTACAGACACCTTATCCACTCGGCCTTAATGACAATATTTATCAAGAAGGAAATATTTCTAAAGATCCTAATATTGACATTTTTTCTATATTTTCTATTCGAAAGCGTAAATCTAGGTCTCATGGTCTTAGGCGTAATGGTAACATCAAACGTAAATCGCGTGTAATTTTTTCTGTTGCTGATTTACATACTATTTTTAAACAGTCTGGAAAGCACTCTATGCTTTCACGGCTTACCTCTTTGTCTATTTCTTCACTAAAGTTGATCGACGAGGAAGCCGACAACATTTTCATTCGTACAGATCCCTTGTATAACACTGCTTCCATAGTTCAAAGCTACACACAACATGTTCTCCGATCCCATATTGACAAGGAGTCTGATCACGTCAGGCATTTTCTAAAACTACTATATATTAATAAAGGTATTGATTTCATTGACATGCCTAGTATTTTTCGGGATACTCATGTAATTGATTCTATCCCAAAATATTTCAAAAAATCCGAAAGTCCTGTAATTAGTTATAAGTATAAAAAGCCTATTAGAAATATTAGTTTAAACTACAACAAAATAGTTTCTGACCTTGATATAGTACATAATACTCCTAAGGAATGTGAATGCAACACATCAAAATTTTGCTATGCTCCAGCAGGTCATGTCATCACTGGTAATTTTGATATTGTTGATAAACGCATTTGGCATTTGTTTTCGAAAGGTCCTAAATATAGATTACCTTCAACTATTGATTTTAATGCCTGTCGTGCCCAGATCGCCCACTCCATTGAAGATTTTAGTATAAAATGGTGTCGTAGAGAACATGCGGACCCAAACTCGCTTTCTACTTGGAAAAAGTCTATTCTTAAAATTATAGATACACGTATTAACTTTTATAATGCTAACCCCTCTTTACTACCTCCGAGACTTAGGTTTTCCTTTCGTAATCTAAAATCGGGAATTCAGGAATTTCATAATAAATTTGTTTTAGTTCCTGCAGATAAAGCAGCTAATAATGTAATTATTGTTTGACGCCTACATTACGTCAATGTTTTATCTCTGGAACTCGGCAGCACCAATTCGTATACTCCAGTTAATTCTACTGAGGATGATGTTGTTTCCGCACATATCACTCGGTGCACTACTTTCAAGGCTGGTGTAAACGATAAGCAAACTAAACTGCCTACCATGTACTGGATTCCTAAATTACATAAAAATCCGTATAAGGCTCGCTTTATTTCGAATTCTAGTGCCTGCACCACAACAAACATCTCCAAACTTTTAACTTCTTGTCTTACTGCCGTTAAAGATCACGTTAAACTATATTGTGATAAAACTTATGAAAACTCTGGGATTAATTTATTTTGGTCTATACAAAATTCAGAAGACGTTCTTGATAAAATTTTAAATAAAGGTCAAGTTTCATCAATAAGTACTTATGACTTCTCGACACTATATACAACCTTACCACATCATCTTATTAAAGACAAGCTAATTTCTCTTATTCAAAAAACATTCGCTAGAGAAAATACTACATTTTTGGCATGTAATAATATTAAAGCGTTTTTCACTAACGGCAGTTTAGACAATTATACTATGTGGACTTGCTATGAAGTTTGTGAAGCACTCATCTTCCTATTAGATAATATTTTCGTCAGGTATGGTACCACCGTTTATAGACAAATTGTTGGTATCCCTATGGGTACGAACTGTGCATCACCTGTCGCAGATTTGTTTTTATTTTGCTATGAAAGGGATTTCATGTTGAGTCTTTCACCAGATACCCAGGCAGATGTTATTGAAGCTTTTAATGACACCTCTCGGTATCTGGATGACATACTGGACATTGACAACCCTTTCTTTCCAACTATGGTTCATAATATTTATCCTAAAGAACTTCGGCTTAATAAAGAAAATATATGTGATAATAACGCTTCTTTTCTTGATTTAGATCTCTCGATTGAAAATGGTAAAATAATTAGCAAAATCTATGACAAGAGAGATGATTTTAATTTTGACATTGTGAATTATCCCCACTTAGATGGGGATGTTCCCCGAGCAACTTCTTATGGGGTTTATCTGTCTCAACTTTTTCGTTTTTCTAGAGCTTGTACTCTTGTTGAGGACTTTAATGTTCGTAATCTTTGTATAACTAAAAAGTTACTCAATCAGGGTTACCGTTACCATAAACTTCGTAAAACCTTTGCAAAATTGTATTATCGTAACCCTGATCTTCTTTCCAAATATAAATGTAATTTAAGGACTCTTCTGCGACAGGGACTATCACAACCTGACATCTATGGTGATGTGATTTATAAACTTCGTAAGATTCTTGGTCATGATCACTTTCATACTATCTTTGTTAAACTTGTTAAAAAGTTATGAAGTTATGACCCTATCATTTTGCAACGTACTGCATGCTTGGTGGTAGACCCTTTTACAGTTCGCCACTATGCTTTCCTCTTTAATTGTACGATGACCGGACAGGTTGTGGACCCTATGATGACGCCTACCTAAAACCCATTGGGACGGTGGCGTTTGATGTTTGTCCATGATCTTTCTTTATTTACACTGTCCTGTTTTAATGAGATGACAGTAGGGTAAGTGTGAGGTTTGGTGCACCCTAGAACCGGTTTAAACCCCCAGTGGCCTACTTTTCCACTGACCGTTCTGCAAAGTAACGTTAGATAGGAATGACAAATTAGAACGAAACTTGCTGTGTTAAGTCAGAAATGGATTTTTTGACCACTCCGACCCCACCCACACACCCACACACACGAAACCAACAAAACACACAAAAAACACTAACCATAGACACTATGACACTATGACACTATAGCCAATATGTTGTAATTGTAATGTCATGACAGCCATCTTGGCAGCCAGCTTGGATATTTGTATTTAAACTATAATTAAAGTGGAGTCAGAAATGGATTCATTGATCCCAAAACCTAGTCACAGACACCAAAATGATTGTTCTAGCTAATGCAAAATCAAAGCTATTGTCATTTTAATGTCCCGTGTGCGGAGCTATCTTGGCAGCCATCTTGGATATTTCTAATTCCTCTATGATGCCAATGAATCCGATTCAGAATCAGCATACCTTAAATATATCAAAACGATGAAAACACATTGTGTGGACGATACTTTTGTATGAAAAGAAACCGTGGGATTGCATTTGTGGTCGAGATCGCTGTAACTAAAAGTATATACAGAACGAAAGGGGATTTTCTTCTGCTTACGCCTTTATAAATCAAATGCGAATGCTTTATGATACTCATGTCTTATCTTATAAAACCCGTGTTATTAATGTATAATTGAAGTGGAACATTTAACTATTTAAACAGCTATTATATATAAGATTATTAATTATCCGTGATTTTCTTTCTTATTAAAGCCGAACATGTACAAGTCTAAGCTGCTGAGTCTAAAATAGCTTTCTGTATTTACCTTCCATCAGGCAGGTACTTGTTATCAAAGTACACTTTGCTGGGTACGATATGCTTGCTTCCCGCCTCCTCGATAAAACGGCGTACAGGGATCGGACCGCATTGAACAAGTATATCACGTAGTAGATGGCGCGCCATCGTAGATCCCCGTGCTCGCCATAAAACCACATCTTTGACCTCGCTACACGCAAAATTATGACCATGAGACATTCTTTTTATACCACTGCCTTGAATAACGTTCAGTTTGATATGCAACACCATCACATTCAACGAGAAATAATGTTTTTTACACCACCTACAGTTATGTCGTAATCGACGACGTCATTTCCGTTTTTTGAAAGTAAAGTTCGCGACGTTCACTATCGGTCTGGATATTTGTTGCTTTCTCGGCGTTTATAGCTATTATTATTTATTATTGTAAATCTAAAAGGTCCCCTTTTTGCGACTATTCTCTTCCAATATCAGAATATTTTAATCATATCTTTATGATCATTTGTACATTGTTTTAGACAGGTTTTCATTGCAGTCGTTGTTCAGATGATTTTCTTGTAAATGTTACATGTCTTTGTACTCTTGAAGAAGCTAGCTAAGAGTGTTTTCTTTATTTTGTTGATAGCACTGTAAACGATAATTTTCCACATTGTATTTTAACAAATTACTCTATCATTTAGTATTCTTTCGGGATCCAGTGTTTGTGAAAGGTGTTCTGTTTAATGTATGATTTTCTCCACTCTATATATATATACTCTCTCTATACACAAATATATAAGCTATCAGCATGTGGTTATTTTTCTGCTGAACATGCTGATCAGACCGGTCATTTCCGTTCTGCCAGATGTTGGATACACATATATTTTATATATATGTACTTCAATATATAGATTCCTTTAAAATTAATATTTCTGAATTAATTTACAAAGTAACGTTTACTATTATTAGTCCACTACCAGTGTATTACCAGTGGGGAGGGGCTATGAATTTACCCTCCGACTGTCTGTTTCTCTGTCTGTATGTCCTCAAAAACTGGATTGTGATTGTGGACAGTACAAACACCTCCACTCATTTTATGAAATGTGCCCGTGTAAGGTTTTGTTCCATTTTAATTTGGCCGTGTGGAGCCTTTTTTATTGTTCTATCTTCGATAACTGCATTATGTGATTATGGATTAACGCCTTCAGGTATTTTTTATGAAATGTCCCATTTGCATCAAGGTAAAAATAACAAGATCATATAAAAGCGGAGCATATACGCCCGTCGTTTCATTGTCGTAAACCTAATACATTGAAGGAAAATAATTCAAAGAAATATAAATCCGATCACTGTGGACCTTTATCAGATGTATTCATAGTGTCATGTTGAAGATGTGTACAGAGTTTTCACAATATCTAAGCATCGACTTTCTAGTAGAGAATGTCGAGTTTTGAGTAGAGAAAATCGAGTTTCGAGTAGAGAAAATTGAGTTTCGAGTAGAGAATATCGAGTGTCGAGAAGAGAATATCGAATTTCGAGTAGAAGAAATCGATTTTCGAGTAGACAATATCGATTTCAGAGTAAAAAAAATCGAAGATTGAACATTACAAACAGAAAACAGTCAAATATGGGCAGCAATGGTGTTATAAAGACAGCAGAGATGTATCCAAGTATTTTCAAATGTATCTTATAATCACAACTGTCTAATTAAAACCCCTCTACCCACTGAACAAGCCTCCTCATCATCATCCTATTTTTCTTCTTCTTCTTCTTCTTCTTCTTCTTCTTCTTCTTCTTCTTCTTCTTCTTCTTCTTCTTCTTCTTCTTCTTCTTCTTCTTCTTCTTCTTCTTCTTCTTTTGCTTCTGCTTTTGCTGCTTCAGCTAAATCTGCTTCTGCTTCTTGTTCTATGTAAACATGTATATTTTAATAAATATAATAATGGCACGTTTTTAATATCCCACTGTGTAACATTGTGCTTCGTTTTGATAAGGGACATTCATTTTGCTTAAGTAAAAAACACACAAGAACAAATAGCTTTTGTTTACCTTTATTTTTTGTGTTTAAACAACCTCAGAAGTGGCGATTGAGCACTTTTGCATATGTATACCTCCAAATGGAGATAGCTTCAATGATTACCAGCCGTGTTCTAAATAAATTCCTTCAGTCATAGATTAGCACCAACTTGAAAACAACTGACACGCAAATCTTATGGTCAAGATTCACCTTTGACAGTGAACGCATTCTAATTTACATATGAAAGGTTACATTGATTTATTTTTTTCACAAAGAAATGCAAGCCATAGAAATGAAATTCTATCTACTATTCCATTACTGTTTTCGTTTTTGTTCAAATATTTGTTTTGTTAATTGTTATTTCAACCATTCATTGTTTTCGTCTTTTTTACTCTATGTCTACACCTTTGTTATTTTTTATACTTTTTTCTGTGTTTTCATCACCCACTATGATTAAAGGTAAATGTCGTAAGGATACCTAGCGGTATTCTTCATTGAAACGATTAAATACTAATTATAATATTAATAGTATTTGGCATTCAGATATGAATATTCCCTTTCTATGGGCATGCGCATTGTATATGTGACACGTTTTCGAAATATTGGTAGAATTTGTTATATGACCGATTTGTCTTTATAATATTTTAACCGTATCTCCGTATATATGTTGATATTACTTTATATGTAAAATATTGGAAATAAAATACTTTTTTAATAATCTTCAATTAGACAAATGTAAGTGTTTATAATAATATATTTATGACTCCACCCCGTCTCCCAATCTCCAAACTCCCACCCACGATTAAAACACACATATATTGAAATATATTTATTTAATTATGTCGGTCATTCGAATCAATGTGTAATACTGTTTTTTATATTGTATAGAACATGCACGATGTTGATGTCTGAGAGTAATTAAAAGGGCGTTCTGTGGAATACTTGTGTCGCCTGCCGTGTGCTCATTTCCAACGTTAAGTTGCAGGTTAAAGTTTTATAAAATGGGGCATAACGAAATGAATGTCAGAGTTATTGGACATGTATAACAACATTCTTTGAGGTGAGATGAATTTGTGCGGGAAGTTTCATGGACATAGGTCAAATACTTTGCAATATATGGCCAAGGTTACGTTGCAGGTTAAAATGTAACGAACGAACGGACGACGACGAAAGACGGACGACGGACAAGGTGATCCCTAGGTGTCTGCGCTACACAGGCGACACAATAAGAACCAGAACGCATATGAATTAGTATTGAAGTTACTTCTTTCACTGTTTAAAATACGTCTGAGAGTAACTAGAAGGGTGTTCTATGGAACATTTGTGTCGCCTGCCTTGTGCTGCTTTCCAAGTTTTATGAAATGGGGCATAACTCTAACGAACTGAAAGTCAGAGTTATTGGACATATGTAACAAATTTCTTTGAAGTGAGATTAAGATGTGTATGAAGTTTCATGAACATATGTTTAAATACTTTGCAATTTATGACCAATGTTACGTTGCAGGTTGAAGTGTAACTGACGGACGGACGACGACGAAAGATGGACGACGGACAAAGTGATCCCTAAGTGTCTGTGCAGGCGTCACAATAAAAGCCTGAACGCATATGAATTAGTACTGAATGTACTTCTTTCACTGTTAAAATACTAATGACTAAATGTATTTTATAAATAAATAATTATAATTACCGTACAAATAACCATTATTACAATGTCTTTTGTCTTCCCAAACCTCGATTTGTTTTACTCGAGACTCGATTTTCTACGGACAAAGTGATCCTTAAGTGTCTGCGCAGGCGACACAATACAAGCCTGAACGCATATGAATTAGTATTGAATGTACTTCTTTCAATGTTAAAATACTAATGACTAAATGTATTTTATAAATAAATAACTATAATTACCGTATAAATAACCATTATTACAATGACTTTAGTCTTCCCAAACCTCGATTTGTTTTACTCGAGACTCGATTTTCTACTCGATTTTCTCTATCTGATACTCGATAATGTCAACTCCAAACTCGAATATTTTCAACAGGTCGACTCAAAAAACGATAATGTCATCCTGTGACTATATTTTAATATTTTGTTAACAGATTTAACCGTCAACACATACTAGTTCTTATCTAGAAACAACCAAGCGCCTTTTACTTCCACCTGTGACTAGGTTGTTATGTGGGTGGGTGGGCGAGGGTTTGTGCCACCGGATCTCCATAGTAAGGGATTGGCCTCGGTTAAATTTCAGGCTGGCTACTGGCCTGTCACGCGTTTTTTACACATATGCAATACAGTCATTCTAAATGCTTCCTCCATCCCCCATTCTGTCAAGTTTTGAGTAGAGAAATTCGAGTAGAAAGTTTCGAGTTTCGAGTAGAAAATATCGAGTTTTAAGTAGAGAAATTCGAGTTTCGAATAGAAAAGATCGACTTTCGAGTAGAGAAATTCGAGTTTCGAGTTGAGAATATCGAGCAGAGAATATCGAGTTTCGAGTGGAGAAAATCAAACAATTCCTCTTAATGTGGGTGCTTAAATTAATGCTGGTTTGAAATTTTTCTTGCATGAATGCATTGTTGTATAGCGGCTCGTTATCTGAGGTAAATATTAAACAGAATAAGAAATCCGGGTCCCGAATATTAACGTGTCATAGTCTTGCAATTATATATTCCCATGGTTATTAATATATCCAGTCGCTGACGTTTCTCGGTTAATATCACAGTGGATTTGAAAAACAGATGACATGGATTCAAGCCTTAGCGCGCCACTGAGTTCGTCGATGTGTTTTTCTTGGGAAAGGCACGGTTTTTATCCTGATCCGTCAGGCGGGAACTTAAACCTGGCGGTCCGGGGTGTCGAAGTGTATCGTCCGAGCACGTCAAAGAACGTCCTTCATGTTATTACAGGTATTTAACATGCTTGATTTACTATGGAAGGGGCATGATTTCGTCTATTATGCACTATAATCAACAGGAAGTAACTACAAACGTACATGAAATGTTTTTCAAACAAGGAATTTCAGTGTTTAATTTCTTAATAACTATATGTGTCCTGTATC